>CAKAOJ020000629.1:0-89361 GCA_916701645.2 Sebastolobus alascanus | reverse complement strand
GTAAGCAAGATTGAAGGCTCCAGAACAAGTGTGTAAGTGAAGATTGGTTTGTCTTCTGATGTTTCCAAGGTTAAGAGTGAACTGTTATGCTCAGTCTTATAGTTCTTATGTCAGATGATTTCTTCTAGATATAACAAGAGTAAATAAGTTTTAAAAAGCTTGTTGAATATGCGTGCCGTGCATATGGAGAGGCAGTGGACTGGCTGTGTGAAGAAAGCAGGCCTGGGTGCCTGATGCTGTTGGCTGTATGGGAAGAGACTGGTGGGTATGCTGGCTATGGCACACTGTCTGCATACGGCTCTGTGTTAGGACAACACAGCCAGGCAGCAACAACACCAGTGCCAGACTGGGAGTTTAGAGAGCACTTCCTGCCACAGTTCCACATATTTTGATAAGACCAATGGGCTTTTTACAGCACACGGCTGCACGCCCAGACACTTTCTGGACACTAGAATGGCCTTGTGGAACACTGCCAGGATTGGACTGGGAACAAAATATGGCCCTGGAAATTTTTGTCTGGACCTCCCTCCCCCCCCCTTTTTTTTCCCTCTCTGATCTTTGCCGCTCCATCTTTTCACTTTTTCGGTCCTTCATTATCCATTTCATTTGTATTTTCATTAAATTCTGCTCTTCCTGTCTTGATTTCTTTCAATTATTTCCCGCTTGACCTCTGACATTACATGGACGGATCCACTTGAAGGGGTGAGGGGAGATGGCGACGGTCGGTAACACTGCACCTGCCGTATAGGTAACCTATTGACAATTTTGGGACTGTGTAACGAGGTGGGCCGGCCCATCTGGCATTTGAAAGATACACCACCACAGCATTTTATGAAGTTTTTAAAGGCAGTGTTTTAACACACTGCTCAGCCGAACCCAGTACCGGGTTCATCGGGTAAAAGAGGCTAAGTCAAGTAAGTCAGTCCGAGCCTGAACGCTGCTAATGGTGGGAAATCTGCCACAGCCTTTAAGCTACATACATGAGTTATCCTAAATAACTAAATGAATGAAGCAATTCATTCAGACACTGTTGGAGAGAGACTGACCTTGGGAACAGTAGCTTTTCAACAGCATTTCACAGCCTGATGGAGGCCATGAGATGAATTGGACTTTGCAGGCTTTGTTTTTACAAAATAAAAAAAAACATGAGAAATAAGCTTATTTGTCGACATATCAGGTCAAAAGCAAGATTGTGATACAAAAATGAAAAAAAAAAAAAACACACATCTTCTGGTCACAGATTTCATTCCGTTACTGCAGCGGGGCCGTACATGCAAATGAACGTTTTGCGTCATCATCCGGTGGACGTTCACTGCATGTACTGCTGTGCTGCAGTGTCACAGAGCCGGTCCAAAATTGACATGCCACATTCTTTTGGAAATGAAAGCAGCGTCTTTGCCCACTGATATCCAAAAACACATCTCTTTCTGTCTCTCTCCATATCGCTCTGTTAGCTACTTTGATCAAATAACGTAAATGGATTTGATCCACAAACAACTGGCTAGCCAGTCGCCCAAAGTCTCATTTGATTGGATGAATTTTTGTTAACGCCCCGAGTGCAGGATGTGCCATCAAACATTTGACATCATTTACAGGAAGAGAAAAATCTTGATCAGATTTTGATGTAAAAATACTCTGATACTGTTTTTTTTTTTTTTTACATATATTTTGCATATAACAAGAAGTAAATAAAGAGTTAAGACAGGGACAGAGGAGTAAAACTGCAAAAATGATTTTTTCATTTCATGTGGACTTTAATATTGTACATGGTCCCTTACAAATAAAATAAATAAATTACGATAACCACGATAAAAAGCAGGACTACGGCTATGTACTGACACTCTCCCACGGACACACTGGAGAGCTTCTCGTAGTAGAGACACTAGCCCAGCTATAACACAGGTACTCATGCAGTGTCTCCCAAAGGGCCATGTGCTTCTGGAGGCTATCAAAGCTCCACCACACAGAGAGTCTGACAGTAGCTTGGTTCGCTCTGACTAGTTCTATGTCAGTACCAAGCCTCAAGGAAGAGCACCGGTCGTTTGTGCCAATTTTCGTAGTGGCCAAACGGCGGTACTACAACTTCCGTGTCCATCACGTGATGCCATTCGGCCCAAAAATACTTTTTCCCATAGACTTACATTGGAAAAGAGATGTCTGTAACTGAGCGGATAATTTTTTTTAAGGTGAATCAACTTCCCAGTATGAACACTCTAATAGCCCTTATTTAAATCATTAGGTCCTAAAAGTTGTAAAACTAACTAATAGCAGAATCCAGAGTTATTTTCCTTCCTTCGTTCATGTGAATGAGACCCAGACTGCGGCTTGAGCGAGGGCTGAGAGGTTGAGTTAGCAAGCTGTGACCCCGTGACCGAGCCATGTGACCGAGCGGACTGCGCCTGCTCCATGGATCCAATGGATGCGGAAGATCGCCGAAAGATCCGGGTACGTTATCACTCGGAAGTCGAGCCATTTTGGCTTCATGCGCCACCGAGCAACTTTCATAGGAATGAACGGGGCCCCGCCTCCAACACTGTATCCACTTCTCTTAATACATCCATCTGTACCCATGCTACACATTGCATTTTTTAAATGTGACTTCAAAGTGCCATGGAGCTATATATCTACTGCAGTACCAGGCTGCAGAGACAGTTTTAGAGCCTGTGAATGGTTAGTCTACATGAGGAGCTTGCAGGTTAGGAGTCTTCCTGAACTTGCCATACTTGGATCATTTGTTAGAGCTCCCTGTGGCACTTTTGCAGGCCTGACAGCTTCATACGGTCGGTCCAAAAGCCCCGCTCGGGGGCCCTGATAGGCATGTGATAGATATGCAGAGGTTGTTTTAGACATGTTGGCTCACATTGCATCATGAAGAGCTGCTGCATTCACGGGCAACTACTTACTAAAAAACACAGTGTCCACCTGGGTATGTAGAATATGAACTAATAACCTTTGGAGGTATGGTAATGGTTTAAACACAGTGAGTTTTACAAGATCCACAGCTCAGTCGAGCAGTTATTGTGGTCATTTCACGGTTAACAAGCAGAACAGAATTGCACCATAAACATCAAGCCGTCCAAAAAAAAAGGCTTTTAAAGGGCTAACGTTAAAGCTTCAATAGACAGTATATTTTTGGCATCATTGGGCAAAAATTCCATAATAACCTTTCAGCATATTGTAATTCAAGTGTTCAGAGAGAAAACTAGACTTCTGCACCTCCTCATGGTTCTGTTTTCAGGCTTTAGAAAATCTAGTCCGTTACGGGAAACTTTGACCATCACAGGTCATTTCAGAGAGAGAGAGCGTTCCTATTGGCTGTGATCTGCCCGGGTGGGCGGTGCTTGGTATTTCCTCAACTGTTCTCAACATGGCTGCTGGGTCACAAACTTTCTCATTTTACAGCTAAACAGTACACTACAAGATGTTTCTGAGAACACCTGAGGAGAGAAATAGACATTAACAGAATATTAATTCATATTTGATCAGCGCTGCCGAGTTTGACCATTTGGTCAGAGTGATTGAGATTGCTCAGAGATGGCAAGGCTCCAGCTTGGCTCTGATTGGTTGTTTTCCTCCGGTCTGTGAAATCTTGCAGATGCCATTAGGAGCACTGGAGGACACCGGAGGACACAGAGGCACAGAGGCACATGATTTCTTTTCAGATTACCTGTGTCACGTACTACTGTCAGGATATAGTTTTTTAATCTCTTTTGCTCCGTTTCTACCCACTGCTGCTTTAAGAGGGGAATTCACTTATTTATTTATTTATTTATATATATATTTATAATTTTTTTAATATTTCCCCTTGTTTATATTGTTCCTATTTTTACATTTCCTTCTATTTAAATTGTTCATATTTTGTTTCACTTTTGTTTTGCTTTTTGCACCGTGTTGTATCTTGCTTTTTGTTTTTTACCAATGCTTCTTGTTTTTTGCACTATATCCCCTTTGCTGCTGTACACTGCAAATTTCCCCACTGTGGGACTAATAAAGGAATATCTTATCTTATCTCTCTTATCTTACATTATTATGACTGATAATGACTTGCACTACGTGACGAAAGCAAACAGAAACAGGCTTACACTGGTATATGATTGTGATGATGAATTGGGTAGATAATTCAGTCAGCGTGGACCCACCAACAGGATCAAGAGGATCATTTTATTTGACAGTTTCAGGAGCGTCAGTCTGTAAAACCTGCAATGTAACGTGCCTCATTCTGCCTGTGGAGCTATTAACTGACTCAAAAAAAAAATCAGTTAATAGCTTTAGTTTCCTACTAAGAACTAAATCAAAAGCTTGTCCAACATTCTGAAATAAAACAATGAATACTTATGATCTTATATTCAATACAATGAATAATTGGTCCATTACAAAGATGTTAAAGCTGAAGTAGGCAAGACTGGAGCAAATATGATTAAAAAAAGTTATTTTTATAAAACGGTCGCTATATCGTGACAGTAGTTCATGAGACAGGTAACCTGAAAAAATCATGTCCCTCTGTGTCCTCCGGTGCCCTCTAGTGCTCCTAATGGCATCTGAAGGATTTCACTTACCGGAGGAAAACAAGCAGTCAGAGCTGATCTGGAGTCTGCCGTCCAGCTGCCGTCTATAAGAGCCGGCTGTCAATCACTCGTGAACTCCGACCAAATGGTCAAACTAGGCAGCGCTGATCAAATAATAATCAATATTCTGTTACTGTAATGATTATTTCTCTCCTCAGATGTTTTCAGAAACATCTTGTAGTGAACTGTTTAGCTGTAAAATGAGAAAGTTTGTGACCTGGCAGCCATGTTGAGATCAGGTTAAGATGGCTTGAAGGAACGCCAAGTTCCGGTCATACGACCGGATCACAGCCAATAGGAACGCTTTCTCTCTCTGAAATTACTTGTGATTGGTTAAAGTCTCTCGTCACGGGCTAGATTTTCTAAAGCCTGAAAACAGAGCCATGAGGAGGAGCAGAAGTCTAGTTATCTCTCAGGACACTTGAATTACAATATGCTGAAAGATTATTATGCCCAATGCTGCCAAACATTTACTGCCTACTGAAGCTTTAAAGGGCGGGTTCATCTGCGTTCTTTTCCATTTTTTTTCAAATGGAAACGCCCACTCAGCCATTAGCAAAAAGCAATGATGTAGGTTACCAAAGTAAGCTAATCAATAAGGTTGTGTAGGAGAGTCTGTTACTCTATGTAGCAGCATGATCATGCAGAAACCTACGTCAGGTCATGTGGGAAAAAGTTACACATACATACTTTGACCAAAATGAATGTTCAGATTGACTGTAAAATGCCTGTAGGTGTTACTGTGAGCGTGAATGGTTGACTGTCTCTGTGTCAGCCCTGTGATTGACTAGTGGTGACCTCTCGCCCAATGTCAGCTGGGATCGGCCTCTCTACAACCCTCTGAGTATAAGTGGTTACACATAATGTATGGATGGTTGATGTGAATGTGTGATCTACATCATATAGCTTGTTTTATCAGACCAGCAGTCCAAAACCAACATTTTACAATGATATAAAATGCAGAAAAGCAGTAAATCCTCACATTTAAGAAGCTGGGCCCAGCAAATATTTGGCATTTTTCTTGATAATTGATGTAAATGACAGACAAATTATCAAAATATTTTCTTTTACTAAATGTTTAAGCACTATATAGGTTTTTTTTAAAGGTTAAAGCATATGACCAGAGTTTAGATTTTGTATCAGGATAAAATGCAGGCTTAAATAAAATGATTCAGGTCATGATCACAAGCTTTTGGTTTTTGTGAGCCAAAATAAACCAAGAAAAAAGGAATGAATGTGTGTGTGTGTGTGTGTGTGCGTGCGTGCGTGCGTGCGTGCGTGCGTGCGTGCGTGCGTGCGTGCGTGCGTTTGTGCGTGTGTGTGTGTGTGTGTGTGTGTAAGTGTGTGTAAGTGTGTGTAAGTGTGTGTGTGTGCAGGATTTTACAGGGATGTGGCAGAAAATGAAGACGTTTCCATGACAAAGTGTGGGAGATGGAAGCGATATTGTCTGTGGATGGAAGCAGATGGAGCAGATGCTGCAACACTAACAGCAGTGTCTGGACTTGCTGGAACATGGCAGCTGCCTTCCTCCAGGCTACTGCTCTCCCACCCATCAGCATACTGCATGAATGTGGCTGGGATATAGTGCTTTTACTACAGTTGACATTATCACCCCACCTCTTTGGTAATGATATACACATCCATACATTGGTTTGCCATAAAGCTATATTTCACAGTGATCATTTCCTCCTTGATCACATTTCATGTCTCAATTCTGAAGTGGTTGGCATTTATCATCCCATTGAAGGATGATACTTACAAATTAAAAGCCTGTCAACGTAACCCATGGCTCTGGAAAAATTGGATCATGTTACATAATGTTTCATTACAGCTCCAATGAAAATTAATCTTATGATTTCGTAAGATTTCCTGTCCAACAACGTGTTACGGGAAATACATTACATATTTACTGAATAATTGTGAAATTGATATTGCAAAGGGAAACCCATAACTAATGCCTCAACAACTGTAAGAGTCAAAACTACTTTTTTATGTGTGGTAAGAAGATATTGAAGTGCTAATAAATTCACAATTTATCTTGTTAGTGGTGGAAAATAACTAAGTATTTGTAATCAACTGTACTCAAGTACAATTCTGAAAACCCTTGAATATTTCAATGTTATGCTTCTTTATATTTCTATTTCAATATCTGCATTATATAGGACCCAGTAGATGATAGTCAATTTGACAGAATTCCAGGGAATCAAACTGTATTAACATACAGAAACTCTGACCGGATCAGATCCCATTTGGGTAAATGGTCATTATCAATTTGATAATACATAACTGAAAGGCAGTGATTTTGCACAAAAAAGATCAGTAGGCGAAACGTCTCATGGGAAGTACCTTGTGACAGTTGCATAATGTCTTCTGTAGCTCTGACGGAACTATCTAGAGTCTTAAAAACCCTTAGGGTTATCTCAGTTTGGGTTTGGAGACTAAACGTTTGTAACAGAAAGCCTGTGTTATGGCAGTTTAATAGACGTGGGCGATTCCATGAGGGGTCGCAGCTAGATCAGACACGTCTGTAATAACAGCAGGACAGAGAGGAGCAACGCTGTAAAGGTTTTTAGACGGCAGAGATCCCAGCAAAAAAAATGGAAAAATGACCAAGACCGTTGGTGAGTTTTATGGATATGGAAAAAAACAAGTTACAATGATGTAAATGTCCACTTCTTGTTTTTTTCATGGGAGCTGTAGTTTTTTTTTCCTGGTCACAAAGAATCGTTGTTTAACTTTGTTAAAATCATCCATAATCTGTAACCGCTTATCCTATTCAGGGTCACGGGGGGGCTGGAGCCGATCCCAGCACACATTGGGCGAAGGCGGGGTGCACCCTGGACAGTTCACCAGACTATCACAGGGCTGACACAACCATTCACGCTCACATTCACACCTACGGGCAATTTAGCGTCATCAATTAACCTGCATGTCTTTGGACTGTGGGAGAAAAACGGAGAACCTGGAGAAAACCCAAGCTAACACGGGGAGAACATGGACACTCCACACAGAAGGGCCCCTAGCCGGGTTTGAACCTGCGACCCTCTGTGAGGCGACAGTGCTAACCACTGCACCACCTGCAGCCCTGTCAAAATCATGAAGGTCTCAATTTCAAATAGCAAGTGCTGTAGTGGAGTCGATTTGTCTTAGAATATGGAGAGTAAACCTCAGGAACACACTCAGAAAGACAGATGAAAGAAATGCTGAATGAAAGATTGCATAGAGTTAGAGAAGCTAATGGAACAGAGATGACTTTTACTACTACTTGTTGGGCAAATGTTAGTCCCGCATAGCCAGACCTATCTCCACAGGTCTGTGTCAGCGCTAAAGGTCTGTCTCTACCAAGACCCCAGGAAGAGCGATGGGCTTTAAGCAAGATGTCGTAGTGGAAACAAGTTCCGGGTCAGTCAAATGATGCCATTGGGCACCAAAAGACTTATAGTGGGAAAGAGTCGTCTGTAACTCAGTGGAATTTTTTTTAGGTAAATCAACTTCCTAGTACGAACACTTGAATAGCCCTTATTTAAATCATTAGGTCCTAAAAGTTGTAAAATGCACAAATAGCCAAATACAGTTATTTTTGTGCTGCCGTTCATGGGATTGAGACTCGACCGTGAATGCGGAAGATCACAGGAAGATCCAGGTAATTTTTATCACTCGGCAGTCGAACCATTTTGGCTTCATGCACTACTTAGCAACTTTCATAGGAATGAATGGGAGCCCGCCTGCAACGCTGAATCCAGTTATCTTACATCCATGGCTCTGCACATTCTCATTCTTTTGACCATTCTGTTTTTTTTTTTTTTTTTGTAAATCTGTCCCTTGAAAGTCCCCCAGTTTAAAGGATGACTTCTGGATTTTTCAGCCTGGACCCTATTTTCCCATGTTTTTGTGTCTAAGTGACTAATGGGGACAACACAACTGAACAGAGGGAGAGGGGGAGGGAGAGAGAGAGAGGGGGAGGGGGAGAGAGAGAGATAGTGGCATGGAGATGTACAGCAACAACAATAATAGCACAACAGCTATAAGTAGTAATACAAATAGGACTAATAACAATAATCAATAGCAGTGGATGTAATAGAGTGATAATAGAAATAGCAGTAATAATAGCTGTAATAATAATGGAAATATGACTGTATTATACTAATAATAATGATAAAACTAAAAGAACTTAACACAAGGTCCACTTAATAATTGTTTTCTGGAGCTCTGAACACCATCTCATGGTCTTGCTCAGCACACGGAGCTTCGGTTTTCCATTTTTTTTTTTCTTCACCAAAAACAACTCAACAAACTCCAAAAGCTTCTAAGCAAACCTGGAATTAAGATTAGTTTTGTGAAATTAAAATAAACATACATTTAATGGTGAAAAATCAGACACCAGTTTACTGTACTTTACTTCACGCTTTAATACTTTGGAAGCACTCAGTTCTAGAAAATGGATTACTTTATTAAGGACCTGATCCTTGCAAGTGACAACAGCTTTCATGACTTGTTTCAACAGTGAATGTAGTTTATTTTTTTTAATTTTATTTATTTATTTATCCTTTATTTAACCAGGTAGTACTCATTGAGATTAAGAATCTCTTTTGCAAGAGACATGGCCAAGACAGCAGCATTTAAACATACATTAAAGTTTCAGATGCCACAACATAAAACAAATGCAAAATAAATACATAGCATAATATTGTACAAAACACATTAAAATCAAGTGTTTGAAGCCAACGTTAAAGGGAAAATATTCAGCTCCCGATTGACTCTGCTTCTAGGTCTTTCATTAATGTTTTAAAATCATCAAAAGTAATCAGATTTTCCAGCTTCAACTTAGCTTGCAGTGTATTCCAGGAAAAGGGAGCAGAATAGCTAAAGGCCATCTTAACTAGTTCTGTGAGGACCTTAGGTACAGATAATGAGTACAGGTCAGACGAGCGTAGGCTATGGCTGCCAGTGTTGCGCGAAATCAGACTGCACAAATAGGAGGGGAGTATATCAAGAATGGACTTATAAATAAATGTGAGCCAATAGGTGTGCCTCCGCATAGATCAGGGGTCAGCAACCTGCGGCTCCGGAGCCACATGCGGCTCTTTAACCCCTCTCCAGTGGCTCCCTGTGGATTTTTAAACATGGAAATGAATAACTGTTTTTTGTTTACATTTTCATTTTTATTTATCATTGTTGTAGGTCTATGGTACGACGGTACGACGGAGTATTAGGGCCACATTGAGGAAGAATAATAAATCTGAGATTTCGAGAATAAAGTCATAATATTATGAGAATAAAGTCATAATATTATGAGAATAAAGTCATAATATTATGAGAATAAAGTCATAGGTTTACAAGAAGAAAGTCGTAATATTATGAGAATAAATTCTTAATATTATAGAATAAAGTCATAATATTATGAGAATAAAGTCATAGGTTTACGAGAAAAAAATCGTAATATTATGAGAATAAAGTCGTAGGTTTAGGAGAAAAAAAAGTCGTAATATGAGAATAAAGTCAGAAGTTTACGAGAAAAAAAGTCGTAATATTATGACAATAAAGTCATAAGTTTAACAGAAAAAAGTCGTAGTATTATGAGAATAAAGTCATAATATTATAAAGTAGTAATTTTACGTGTTATTTTCTTTTTTCTCGTAAAGTTATGACTTTGTTCTCGTAATATTAAGACTTTTTTTCTCGTAAAGTTATGGCTTTATTCTCGTAATATTATGACTTTATTCAGGAAATCTCTGATTTTTTTCCTTCAATGTGGCCCTAATACTCCGTAGTACATTTGCACTTTGGTCCTCACTGCATTAGACTTATATACTATATACTTAGGCTATAAGCTGTTTTACCTTCATCACAATGATCAAATGTTTTGTGGCTCCAGGCAGATTTTTTTTTTTTTTTGCCTAAAATGTCTCTTTTGATAGTAAAGGTTGCTGACCGCTGGACTAGACAAAGAGGGCCCATTAGCCTTGGTGTACAGGATACAGTGATGTGTGAGCACTTTACAGCCGGTCACAAACCTCAGTGCACTATGATAGACAGTATCTAACATTCGTAAACACTGGGCAGATGCATTCATATAAAGCAGATCCCCATAATCTAGCAAAGGTAAAAATGTAGAAGTAACCAATCTCTTCTTAGCTTCAATAGAAAAACAGGCCTTGTTCCGATAATAAAATCCTAGTTTTAGTTTTAGTCACAAGTGTTTCAACGTGAGGTTTAAAAGGGAGCTGGCTGTCAATTAAAATACCCAAGTATTTATACATTTGAACTTGTTAAATCTTCTCACCCTGCACAGTTATAATACTTGGAGTAGTATCAACCGTCTTCTTGGATGTTGAAAACAGCATAAGCTTAGTTTTTTCTGCATTCAAAACTAGTTTAAGATTATGTAACTGTGACTGAACAATTTTAAAAGCAGACTATAAATATACATAAGCTTAGCTGAGAGTGGCTGCACAACAGTTTATATATTTAATACTACTATTATCATGTATTGCTCTCCTTTCTCTTGCTAAAGTGCACCTCGTCAGAGTGTGAACTGGGGAATGTGGAATACCCAACCTGGGTTCATATTGATTTGAGGGGATGTGTGAGTACATTTGTCTCTGCCCTCCTCTGGAGGCTGTCTGGCTCAGGGATGACCTCTCTGCTCATACTGCCCCCTGCTGCCCGTTATCATGCATAGATATTTCCCAAAACTGCACTCACAGCTTGAGAACAGAGTGGCTATAACTCTGCTACTGAACAATCATCAGTATGAAGGTGTGATGGAAAACCAGGAAAGACAAAATGGACTAAAAAAAAAGTTATTAGATTAATCTATTATAATTTTTAAGTGCTTCTTAGCAGTATATCAAATAATTCCTAATGATATAATTAATTAAAATAATTTGTCCAGATTATGTAGCAGAAAATTAATGGATATGTGGAAAAATTATTAATTCCTTTGAGTTCATATAAAGGAACAGTGTGTAACATTTCAGGAGCTCTATTAGCAGAAATGGAATACAATATTTATAACAATGTTTTCAGAATCACCTGAAACTAAGAATCATTGTGTTTTTGTTAATTTAGGGAGTGGGTCCTCTTCCCGAGTCCACCTTGTTGCACCGCCATGTTTCTACAGTAGCCCAGAATGGACAAACTAAACACTGGCTCTAGTGAGAGCCTTTAGCATTTTTACGTTACCTGAAGGCCATTGTAGTTCTCTGACACTGTAAAGTGCGCAAAGTGCAAAACTGGCAGCACATTTTACGATTATCCACTCTTCCTCTATCTGTGCTAGGCAAAGCCTCCTACAATGTAAGATTGTAAGACTCCATTATACAAATGCACGGCTATCTAAGATGTATCCCAATTTAACAGACTCATGTAACAGGTGCCGGCAGTCTCCAGCCGACCACACTCACATGTTCTGGTCTTGCCCGATGCTCAATACCTCTTGGTCTGAGATCTTCAACACACTTAACGTAGCATATAATACTACTATTATCCCCGGCCCTCTCTTGGCTTTGTTCAGAGTGCCCCTTCAGCCCAATATTTCTAAAGACGTGCAACATGTTCTCGCCTTTACCACCTTATTGGCAAGGCAAATTATTCTTTTTAAATGGAAACATTTTCTACCTCCGACTCACAACAAGTGGGTGAACGATATGTTACCGTCCACTGGTTTGGAGAAACTTAGATTTTCCCTCAATTCTTTGAAGACTTGGAAATCTCTTCTATACCATGTTGAATCTCTGACCTCCTCGCCTGGTTGTGACGACTGAGCCTCCTTATTTGTTTTATTGGATTGGTGTTATTTTTTTAATCTTTTTTTTTTTTACTACATTATTTATTTTTACTTTATTTTATTTATGTTTTTTTTCCTTTTTTGTGTATATGTGAATATTGTATGTGTTTTATTATTTCAGCGTGTTTCTAATTTTGGGGGTGGGAGGGAAAAATGGATGAAAAATAGAAGACTACTTATTTGCTCTGTAATTTATATGCCTTGCAATGTTCTTCCAATTAAAAATTATATAGTATTAGGCAGACTTCAAAAATGTGAACCTATCCTTTTAAAGCTGCAGTATGCGATATTGGCGCAAATATGATTTAAAAAAGTTATTTTTAGAAAACAGCCGCTATATCGTGACAGTAGTACATGAAACAGGTAACCTGAAAAAAAACATGTTCCTCTGTGTCCTCCGGTGCTCCTAACGGCATCTGAAGGATTTCACTTACCGGAGGAAAACAAGGTGCCCAAAAATTGTTGCATACTGCCGCTTTAATGGAGATTATTGTTGATCTGAAGGTCAACAATGATCCTCCATGCTCAGTTGAAGAGGCTGTAAAAGTAAATCAAACTTCCCACTTCATTTGGTCTTTACATGTTTTAATTTTACTGACAGAACTTACTTGATATTACAGACTCTTTTGTACAAATCTATTTTTACTCACAACATAACTTGGGCACATGAATCAACGATGGACACTGAACTTTAAGACCATCTTTAGTGACCACATCTTCTCCTGGCGAGCCTCATCCACTTGCAGCCAAGTCAAAAGGGTAGTGCTGGGGGAAATCATGGATGACTTTCAGGGCTTCAGTGTACAGCTCTAAATCTGTGGGAGGAATGGACAGAACATTGTGTAAATCACCACAGATGAATGCTGCTGTATTCACCTGTATGGAAGTGATAATAAAGAAGACCTACCAAAACAAACGCCTTTGTCCTCTCGTAGAATGTTGTATGTGGTGGCCATTATCGCTCCTTTGTTGGACACCATGCCAATGACCTCAACAACACCGCTCAGCTCTTCGTCAAGCTGGGGAGAAATATACAGAACTGGATTAAACACAAACATGTAAGAAGCATTTTAATGTTGTAGCTGGTTGAAGTGGCGCTAATTTTAACTATTTTGTATCCTGTTTAATTTTGAAACAATGCCTCCTCGCCGGGTTGTCCAGTCCATTCTCGGGAACGCAATCTCTCAGGAACGCCTGGAAGGAATCTCTTCAAAATTTAGCACGACGTCCACTTGGACTCAAGAATGAACGGATTAGATTTTGGTGGTCAAAAGGTCAAGGTCACACGTGATTTCACAAAACACATTTTTGGCCATAACTCAAGAATTCATATGCTAATTATGACGATTTCACACTAGGGAAGCTAATTTTGAGGGTTTTTTGTAACCGATAACCGACCCTCGTTAACCGTTAACCGACGAGATAAGTGCGTCGTACGCAGCGGTGCGTTTTTTAGTCCCTAACAAGCCACCAAGCTGCAACGAAAAGCCGATGCACAAACAGGTAAAATCTATCATTTATCAGCAGCTGCAGAATATGAGCACAACACAGACAACTGAGTCCCCAGTTCACCCGTCTGGGAGAGTTACTGTAGCCGCCATGATGCTGCGTGTATTGTCCCAGTAAGTCTCCATCGCATTATTTAGTTTAGCTGCGAGGTTGTCAGCTGTGTGTCTGCCCGGCGTAGCGTTTGCGAGTGTCCGCCAAACTGCGTTTGTGTGTGTATGTGCTGCGTTCGGAGATGTAGCTCTGCTGGTGGCTTCGTGCTCGCTGTTGTCACACACATACGGTCCGTCAGCACGGCGTTACATTAGCGAGTGTCCGACAGACAGACAGTGCGTGTGTGGCGGCGGTGAGTGTTGGGTTGTCGGTGGTGTTAAAGCTGTGATCGTAGCTGTAGCAGTGTGCGTACAGTTTATTGTGTGCCACACGTCATATTGTCATTGACGTCGCGTTAAAATGACGTCTCTGAGGTAAGGACGTCTCATTAGGCTCGTTCGAGATGAACAAGGCACCGCAGCTGCTCTCCACCGACTGCAAGACCCAAGGCATGATGGGAAACGCCATGCCTACGCCTGATCAAAAGGCTGCGGTCAAAAAGTCAAAAAATTACGTCCTAACGTCTTTTCCTAACCACTTTTCCTTGACCTCGATGGAAAACGTCACGAGGTCAAGGAAAGATGTGAAGGAGAATTCAGAAGGAGTTAAGAAACGACAACCGTGGTGTTCAGAGAATCTGACTGCACTTCACTAGGCTCCGTAAATATGATGCGACAGCGGCGGGTTGTTCTGCCGTGTTAAAACTACAATGTTCCGAAGATGGACAACAGAAGGCACTGCTCCCTCCTCCGTGCGGACTTAAATAGCTCTCAACTAGTTCAACTCCTAGTGAAGGAGAAACATTAAATGTATATTTCTTCCCACTTCTTTTCGGACATGTAATATTTATTTATGTTGATTATTTGTTTATTGACAATTGTTTTATTTGTTATTCTTGTTTTGTTTTCTTGTTTGAAATAAGTGAAACAAAATGGCTGTCACTGTCCACTCATATTCATCAACAGGAGTCGCAATTATGACTATATGAAATATTATGCAAGATAGAAGATATTATCGTTTGTTTGTTTTCATGAACGGCAGAATCACTTTAGAAGTTGCGGCCGCAAGGAATTGTGGGACAGCATTATTTCTTTTCCTTTGCTAAAGGATGCTCCAGTGTATCCTCTGCTAAAGGAGATAAGAAAGGAAGCATTGAAGCTCCTTTCCTTAACATTTAGAGAATTCAAACAGCTCTTATCATGGCTGTTTTTTTGATTAACGTTCATTAAAGCTGCAGTATGCGAGATTGGCGCAAATATGATATAAAAAAGTTATTTTTAGAAAACGGCCGCTATATCGTGACAGTAGTACATGAAACAGGTAACCTGAGTTAAATCCTGTTCCTCTGTGTCCTACTGTGTCCTCCGGTGCTCCTAACGGCATCTGAAGGATTTCACTTACCGGAGGAAAACAAGGTCCGCTGTCCAGCTGCAGTCTATGAGAGCCGGCTGTCAATCACTAGCGAACTCCGACCAAACGGTCAAACCAGGCAGCGCTGATCAAATATGAATCAATATTCTGTTACTGTAATGACTATTTCTCTCCTCAAATGTTCTCAGAATCATCTTGTAGTTACTGTTTAGCTGTAAAATTAGAAAGTTTGTGACGCGGCCGCCATTGTAAAATCTGTTGAAGGAAGACAAGTTCTGGTCACATGACCGGAGCACAGCCAATAGGAACGCTCTCTCTCTCTCTGAAATGACCTGTGATTGGTCAAAATCTGCCGTCACGGGCTAGATTTTACTAAAGCCTGAAAACAGAGCCATGAGGAGGAGCAGAAGTCTAGTTTTCTCTCAGAACAGTTGAATTACAATATGCTGAAAGGTTATTATGGAATTTTTTGCCAAATTATGCCAAAAAATTGTTGCCTACTGCCACTTTAACAGAGCTGGGATGTCAGATGTAAGTTACTCACAGGATCATACAGGTCGACTGTTGCCATCTTTCCTTCTCCATCCGAGACAACGAACGATTTTCCAGTTGGGAGAACCTGTTACAGCAGGAGAGAAACACTTCATGTTGATGACATGTAGCCATAACAAGTTAGCCCCATTATTAACTGTTAAAATAACATGTTAACTCCACCCAGCTGAAGCAGTACTGACCTTTTCAACCCGCCCAACGAAGCAGACCGGTTTGTTTATGTGCTGTGACAGCATGGCGCAGGTTACTCTGGGTTTGGGGACATCCAATATACCCGCCATCTTCACGGTTCGGCTGTGTTTCGCGTTACTGAGCTCCGGATAAAGAAGTGTTGCGCGGGAAATGTTTAGCTCAATAGTTTTGTATCACACGCAAACCCCGCGCGGGCGGTGTCTTTAGAATTTACGTTGTTACCCGCGGGAGTTTATGAATCCGGCAAACGCGGGGAATAAAAATCGAACGCCTCCAACGTTTAGCACGACATATCCGCCGGTGCTCTGACATTTTTCTTCCCCCAGCAACATAAGTGAATAGTTCCGCTACATGTTGCTGACAGCACCGTCTGTAGTAGAACTGGAGGCAGAGTTACAGTTTCTACACGAACAACGGACGATATTGAGGTTAGTGACGTCAGCGTCGTAACACAACAACATTACACGGATAAAAGTAACGTTACCGACGGAAGGTTAATCAGGTTACATCCTGCGGTTTACAGTACTTTAGTGGGGCCGTGTTAAGCTGAGACTAACCAGATGGAACCAAACTAAGTGAAACTAAAACACACCAGTCTCTGAACCTCATGACAACAAGGCACAGCGACAGTAAGACCAGTATTATCACTTATTATCACTTTCTGGAGTCATGACTTCTGTCTTGACTGTTAAAACAAGTGTTTGAAGCCATGACTAAAGGCTGTACACTTTATAGAGCCATGTTAAACAGATAGAAACTGCACCACCGTGCTGTCATAGTTAAGAGCATATAGTGAATCTAGTTGAAAATAGTTTGGCCTAATAGCAGACCTAACCCATAGAAATGTTGATGTATTTTCAATGAATAAGTTACTTAAATACTGTCCCTTGCTGGGGTCCATACAACTGTAGTTCTATTGTTTATTGTTGGTTTTGTGAACAAACCTCTAAGTGAGGTCATATCTCAGCGAGAGGAGCAGTTCTGTCTTCAACCAGTTGACCTTTGAGTGTAACTAATCTCTTCACAAACAACTGAAATGGCGCTTTAAGTTGATCAAATGAATACTGGCAGCTCACGTGTCGCAATGACTCTTGTTGTGTAACTTTGAATTTCTTCTGTTGACAGAGGATAACCATGTTCAGTTTCCTGGGACTCCGTAAAGACTCAAAGAAGTCAACATCCGAGAAGGAAGTAGACGGAGGCTTTGTTATGATTGGTGAGAAACACAATCTAATATAATTATACATTGACATTTTGGCTTCTGGAAATGCTATTTAATCATGCACCCTATATGTCTGTTTGATATCCCATACTTTTAAAGCACCAAGTAGAAATGATTTGTGTGGTAGTAAACAAGCAGTGGTAGAGAGTGATGGGTACCGTTTTAGGTTGTTTTGGTGTATTATGGCTTAAAAAATGTTGGTTCCTAATGATCTGGAAATGTCTGTGGATATAATATTTTATATCTACTATTGCCTTTAAGTAGGGCATCGTTAAAGCGACATAATTCTGGAGTGACGCTGAGATCGAAAAGTGGCTGATGGTGTGCCACTGTGGTTCAGCGGCATAAGCCGGTCCCTGGAGTGGTATGCCGCTCCTGCTCCTCCGCCATATACTCTTTCCTATCGGCAGGTGCCGCTTGAAAGTGGTAAGCCTGTGTCAGACTGTCATATCAGCAGCGGCTCCTGATATCTTTTCTGTCTTTATTAACAACATAGCTGCGTAAGTATAAATATATAAAGTCATTTGATACGTGCCGATGTACCCCGAGGCTAGAGCTAGCCTCCTAGCCACTGTAGCCAGTCTGACTAATCAATAACAGAAATTTAGAGCCAACTAACCAAATAAAACGCAATCACACATTAATAAAACTCCACGTCGCAGAACATTATAGTTATACGTATGGCATATTTATCATTATTCAGCATAAATTCTTTGAAACGTTAACCGGTTAATATTGTGGCATAAGTCGTTTCTACCGCCATAGATATGATTGACATCAGGGTATTTTCTCACTATAATCTATATTTGGATAGTCCGAAATGACAATGTGTGTTTTTATGTATACACCTGATAGTTTTATTGTAAATTCCAATATTGGCTGGAGTCCTCAGAGGCAGGTATACAGCCTGTCTGCCAGGAAGGGATCTACATTTATTCATTCACAGCATTTAACTCCCTGCAGCGGCATATGGTGTTTTCTACCGACATAGATATGATTGGCATAAACATCGGGGTATATCCTCTATCTTAGTCTTAAAAGATGGATTAGAGTGAGAAAATACCCCGACGTCTATCATATCTATGCCGGTAGAAACGACTTGTGCCACGATGATAACCGGTTAACGTTTCAAAGTATTTATGCCTAATAATAAATAATATGCCATACGTTAATGTTCTTCAATGTGGAGTTTTAGTGTGCAATCATGTTCTATTATTAAACATGCTAAAAATAATACAAGTATTATTTGGTTAGATGGCTCTAAATTTCTGTTATCGATTAGTCAGACTGGCTACGGTGGCTAGGCTAACAATAGCCATGTTAGCTTAGGCTAGCTCTATTATTAGCTTCAGGGTACATCGGCAAGTATCAAATTACTTTATATATTTATATTTACGGCGCTATGTTGTTAATAAAGACAGAAAACATATCAGGAGCCGGTGCTGATATGACAGTCTGACAGAGGCTTACCACTTTCAAGCGGCACCTGCCGATAGGAAACGGTATATGGCGGAGGAGCAGGAGCGGCATACCACTCCAGGGACCGGCTTACCACTCTGAACCACAGTGGCACACCATCAGCCACTTTTCGATCTCAGCACTACTGATTGGAGTTTGGTTTGATATTCCCCTCATTGTTCCTCATAAAGCTTGTACTGTGTGAGGAACTGGTCAGCCACATGGCAGAGTCACTTAAAAAGATCATTAATGATGCAAAATGAATGAACAATTTGGTTAATTATGAATGAGCCTTCTGGTGAAGTTTGTTTCATTTTTAAACCTGTCACTTTGTCAAGGTCATTGTAGCTGAATGCTAGCTGGTTTTCAGTTAACACAAGTCAGAATATTGCAGGTGAAATGCTGTATAAATATGAACAAAGAAAGAAAACAAACTGGCATTCAGATGGCCAACTTTCATGGGGTATTAATTACACTACATCCTATTCACAGTGTTTTGAGCTTATTGAGATATTGAGCTTTTCAGATGGGTTGTGACTGTGAAGGGAATAATATAAAAGTAAATATTACCACAGGAAGTTTGTGTTAGTTCACTGTTGTGCTCCTTGTCTCATGACCATCTTTCACTGTGTGACGAAATCTGAAATATTACACAATTTACTTAGAGGGTGTGACTTTGTCTTGCAGAAATTTTATCCAGTTTCTTGTTGTGCGGAAACGTCTTTCTTGACCTTGGAAACAGTAGTTTGACTAAAAGAATCTTAACACAATGTCCCTTTACTTGCATCTCATGGTCGTCCTCATCAAGGTACAGAGATCTCAAGATTACCCCATACGGCCACCTGTCATCACATGACTGAAATTCGATACTTAGGTCACATGACGACAATTGAGCCATCTCCATAATAACTTCACAAACTCCATCCAATTAAGAAGACCGTGAAGTACAGATTTATTTGTCTAAATCAGCAGACATTTTTACAAGACTTTAACATTACAACACCTGAAGTAAAGTTTTATTGGCTGTTAGGCTGTATTCTGTTGTCCAGAATAGCCTTGCCATTGCCTAACAATGAAAAACAATGTGTACAGAATCATTTTTATATCTAATATTTGGCAAGTAGTTCCTATTATTTGACATTATGTTAGTGACAACTGATCGTATCCTCTCATTTTAGTATTTGTAAGCCATCAGTTTTTACCTAAAACCACAACAATCCACATGGATCAAGCTTCATCCTAAATAAAACTTTATTTTACTTCATCTCCCAGAGAAGTGCATTATTATTTAATGTAAATCCTTATCGTGGCTTTAATTGGAAGAGCTGGTGGAGCTGACACAGATGGTCAGGAGTTGCATGTTATTCTTGGCAGAGCAGAACAAGTGTCAGAGCCAGGCTGTCTTTTTCAGATTGATGCAACTAACTGAGCTCACTCTCTGCTTACCATTTAGTCATGTATCACGATTTATTTTTTATTATGATTTTGAAATAGATTTTTTTTAATGCCAGAATCGATATATTTGCTTCATTTGACTCTATGTGGAGGTAGAAGGAAGTTACCGCTTTTATTGTTGTAGTCTGAGTAACGTGACGTCATATCCGTTCCGTTTCCGTCAAACCAAACCAAAACAAGCCTTAGCGAGCCGACACGACGAAGCAGAAAACGGTCAATCCAAAGTGGTAAACACTACACATCCACTAAAGTATGGAAACACTTTGGGTGTCACACATTGCAGGAAAAGTAGAGCTAGACATCATGGCTAAAGCTGCATGCTAACTCTGTCACGGACAGGAAACGTTATCGTATTACGGTAATGATCGGTCAAGGCGGCCGTCACTCTCAACTCTGTGGTCAAATCGGCCGACACTACAACTGTAGAGCACCCATATACTGACATCTATGTTAAATGCATTCAAACGGCCCTGATGGAGGCTGACCATGGATGTATAAAGAGAACGGAGCTGACGGGAGAGCTAGAGACGGACTTGGAGAAGTTAGAGGAAGTAGACACGTGTGCAGGGCCTGAAATGAACTTTTTTCACTGTTCGATATATTTTACTTAAAAAACATTATATGCATGGTAAATTACAGTGAATTACGCCGTAGCTATTGGGGGGGGGGGGGGGGATTTTTTTTCCAGGGGTGTCCTTAACTGTAAAGTTCCCACACCGGGGTGGCATTATGCCAGCGTTGTTTCGTTCAGTGTGAAAAAGCGAAGAGACGACGGATGTTCTTTACGGCAGTGTTGCAGAATCCATGTGTGAAATAGGACCTATTATGCTTATTTTCAGGTGGTACTTGTATTTGGGGTTTGAGCTCCTGCCCCCCCACCTCCCTAAAAGCCCAGTCTGCTCTGATTGGTCAGCTGGCCGACTGTTGTAATTGGTCAACTGAACCAAACTCTTTTGACTCTGCTCCAGCTCCGCTCTAGCTAGCTGTGTTTGAGGGCGTGCCAAACTAGCCGTTATGCAAATGTGTTACTTGGTGACATCACCACATTACAGAAGAAAAGGTGGGACTTCAAGCAAGGTGTTTCAGGCAAGCCTCCAGGAAGAGCGCCGGTCGTTGATGCCAATTTTCGTAGTGTCCAAACGGCGGTACTACAACTTCCGTTTCCATCACGTTATGCCATTGGGCCCAAAAATGCTTTTTCACATAGACTTACATTGGGCAAGAGACGTCTGTAACTCAGAGGATAATTTTTTTGAGGTGAATCAACTTCCCAGTATGAACACTTGAATAGTCCTTATTTAAATCATTAGGTCCTAAAAGTTGTAAAATGCACCAATAGCTTAATCCAGAGTTATTTCCCTTCCTCCGTTCATGTGAATGAGATCCAGACTGCTGCTGGAGCGAGGGCTGAGAGGAGGAGTTAGCAAGCCGTGACGACAGCGTGATGGCTGTGACCCCGTGACCGAGCCATGTTACCGAGCGGACGCTACTGCACCTGCTCCATGGGCCCAATGGATGCGGAAGATCGCCAGAAGATCCGTGTACTTGCATAGGAATGAACGGGGCCCCGCCTCCAACGCTGTATCCAGTTCTCTTAATACATCCATGGTTTCCGGCAGTTCAGGAGCAGTGTTTCTCTAGGGGGGGAGTAACTCCCTTTGGCATGGACTGTAACACACTAAAGGAAAAGCAAAAAGCATAATAGGACCCCTTGAAAGGGTCTATTATCTAAGCTGATGGTGGATCAGATGATTGTAGATACGATCTATGCGCACACAAAGAGGGCTTTGGGGCTCTCTCTGAGGAAAGCACTCCCCTTCCGAAGTTGCTGTGGAGACACATGGAGCTGAGATCAGAGACAATGACATAAGTGTGAATGATTTCACTCTGTGGACAAAGTCAGTTTGGTGTTGGAGGGGAAGAGAAGGATAACCACATTACCTTTTCTCTTTCTCCTCCCATCAATGCCTCCACTGACTCAGTGTTTCAGCCACTTGACGAGGGAGATCTAATTAATTGGCTCAGTGACAACAGCCTTCTGACAGAACCCGGCATAACCTTAAAATAGGTAGGGACGTGGACTAAGAATAAATACAGTCCAGCAGATTTTATTTCTACATTCTGGCACATCCATATTTTTTATTCTATTCAAGCTACAGTGTTGTTGATAACATATTTTGAATGTAGTTGAGGTGTTCTGTTAATGTGAAACATGTGCAGCTAACCACAGCTGTGCCTGATGAAAGCAAAAAGGGGCCAATATACAACTCTCAGATTTGGAAGCATGAACTTCAGCTCAGAAAACTTAATACAGTGAAATAGTGTTTGCTCATTCTCAGCAGTCCTAATGCTTTTTAATTCATTAATGTGATCAGAAAAGCACTTGTACAGCAGCACAAATAATCCCCCTCATTGAGCTGCTTTGTGCTGAAGTAAAAACAAACTCATCAAAGAAGTTGCAGATGAATATTCTGTTAACCCCATGAGACCGACAATAGACCCGTTTTTGTCTTTTTTAGGGGAGTACAGAGGGTCTTTAGGGGGAGATAGCAGGTCAACAGTAGATGTCACATAGAAGTGGTGTACATCATCTGAAAGCTGGGAACCTGAATATTAATGTGAGATGCAGCTCAGCACTGTGTGTCAAGTTGTTCTAGTCATAAATCAGAAATAAACATGAATTAATTAATTATTTAAAATGAATTTTAAAAGTCTATAAGGGTTTAGAACATTATGATCGAAGTATATGATGTCCATCCCCATGCTCTTTTATGTCTCATAAGTTGTTACAGCAATTTTGGGGTTGATACCATTTGTTACACAGATTTGGTGCTAAATTTAACAATTTTTTACGACTCGAGAATTGATAAAAATGATCAATAATCCCTCCAAAATACCACATTACGACACCAAGACATTGAGGAACAATATAGAAAAAGCCATGCTGGGATTTGGTTTCAAAAACTTTTGACATTTTGAGATTTCTGCGAAATTTTCGCATTTTTCTGCGATTGGATGGCGAGCACCTCTCAGAAACCCCCTTATTGTCAATCTAGCTAGGAAAGCCATCCATCCTCTGAATGCTCTAGGTCTCTAGTTTTATCCATCCATCCTCTGAATGCTCTAGGTCTCTAGTTTTATCCATCCATCCTCTGAATGCTCTAGGTCTCTAGTTTGATCCATCCATCCTCTGAATGCTCTAGGTCTCTAGTTTGTGGCTGTAAAGTTTCATGAGGCTGTGATTATCCTAGAGGTCACCACAGGTAATTTTATACAGTGAGGTCAAATTTCAAAAAATGGTCTCACTACAATGAAATGGCTCCTATGGGGACTAACATCATCACACATGAATACAGTTGGGCTCATTTTGATCCACCAGAGTCTCAGCTTTAGAGTGATACCCAATTTATGTAATTCAAAGATTGTTTAAGGACCCCAGTATGCAGAAATATTCAAACATAATTTTAGAATAGGCAAAAAAAACAGCATAGTTTTTGCCCAAAACTGCATGTAATTATCATAAAGTGGGCATGTCTGTAAAGGGGAGACTCGTGAGTACCCATAGAACCCATTTTCATTCACATACCTTGAGGTCAGAGGTCAAGGGACCCCTCTGAAAGTGGCCAATATTTCCTTGCTAAAATTTAGCCCAACTTTGGAGCATTATTTAGCTTCCTTCCCGACATGCTAGCACGACATGGTTGGTACCAATGGATTCCTTAGATTTTCTAGTTTCACTCTATTCCTAGAACTGAACCTACAAGAGCCTCTGAAAGACAGTAAAGTCAGTCGGGATCACCCGCGATCCCGTGGGTCTCAGGGGGTTCATTGACTAATTTCAGTTCCCTCCATATCTGCATAACATTTGGAAGCTTTGAAGGGTCACACTAGGGCTGCAACTAACAATTATTTTCATTGCTGAATAATCTGTTGACTGTCTTCTGATTGATTAATCGTTCTGTTATTAAAAGGTCAGAAAATAATGAAAATCACAATTTCCCAGAGCCCAAGGTGACATCTTGAAAGCAGCAAATCCTCATATATATTACATATACATATTGAGAAGCTTTTTAATTAATCAGTTATCAAAATAATTGTCAAATGATATTTGACTTATCGCTCCAGTACTAGATTGTACCAGTACACAGTACTTGTGTTTTTACATGCCCATTTACTACAAGTCACTTTCCGTTTATTTATCGTCTATACCTGTTTCCCAAATCTAGCATAATGTTTTACATGTCGTGGCTTTTTTTTGTATATACTGTATCTTATGACTGTAAATTTAGATTGTATGGACCAATAGTAGAGGGGAAATGCTGCCCCCCATTTTAATTTGCACGTCTAATACAGTACACATTTTTAGTAACTTGTTAATAACCTTCTGTCTGCCATATTTCTTCTGCAGGAGAGACAGTTGAAGAACAGAGGAGGAAGATGCAGACCATGAACATCGCACAGCCGTCAACAAACGTCATAGTGCAGCCATCAAGGGTGAGCTTGTTGAGGTTTTCAGGTCATGATATAAACTTTACCCTTTGTCATTGTAATCAACATAGTGGAACTCAATCAGAGCAATTAAAAGAAGAAAACATATTGTTTTCATAGCAGGAAACAGCCACGAAGCCTTGTTTTTCTTTATATACTGAGTGCTTCAGCTTTGAGACCAGTAGCTGTGAGCATCCCAGCTGGCCTTGGCCTGCATGGTTCATACAGAACAATCTCCACTGCTGTGGTGTCGACAGGTGCTGGGGGCCCGGACTGAGCCAGCGTGCCAAAATGTGCCTCTACCATTCACCACGCTGGCTTTAAAACTGAGCTGAGACAGAAGCCTCCAGAGAGCTCTGATGGTCTTCTGATTGTTCTTATTGTTGTATGAGCCTTAATACTTTAGTGTTAACTGCTCACTTTCTAATTAAGGACACTGTGTGTGTGTGTGTGTGTGTGTGTGTGTGTGTGTGTGTGTGTGTGTGTGTGTGTGTGTGTGTGTGTGTGTGTGTGTGTGTGTGTGTGTGTGTGTGCGCACGCTGCGCTCCATATGGCATCCTGGAGCGACCACATGTCACACAGTTAGTGAGTGACTCATCCCTCCAGTTTTAATCACATGGTGCAACAGGAAGCACTGAGATGCGGCAACATTGTAATCTCACTCCAAAGCCGACATGGTCAACACACATACACACACACACACACACACACACACACACACACACACACACACACACACACACACACACACACACACACACACTCAAACACATATATATGTAAAACATGTTCTCAACATGAGGCTATGGCAGTAACAGTATTATTATTCCAAAAGAACAGGTTAAAGAGGACATGAAATGTGTACGTTTAGGCACTTGCAGTGCCCATACAGTATATATTAGAAAAAACACCTTACATAAAATCAGATTTTAAAAAGTTGTTAAAACCACAGAAATGACAAATTTATTTTCATAATTTTACCTAGCTATCTAGCTAGCGAGCGAGTTGGAGTGACGTCATTGCATATGTAACGAGGTTGGTTTGCCTCCAGCGGTGGACGGTCAGACAACAGTCAACAATTGGGTTGAAAAAGTACGATATTGTTCCAAAGGTAAATTATTTTCCCTTAGGTTGGTTCGTGATGGCTATGATATTTCTTTGATTTGCCACTAGACATGTGTGACACCTTTTCGGCAGATAAAGCTGCAGTGAGTAGAAATGGAGCAAATATGATTAAAAAAAGTTATTTTTATGAATCGGTCGCCATATCCTGACAGTAGTGCATGAGACAGGTAATGTCTGTGTCCTCCTGTGTCCTCCTGTGTCCTCCTGTGTCCTCCTGTGTCCTCCTGTGTCCTCCTGTGTCCTCCGATATCCTCCAGTGCTCCTAATGGCATCTGCAAGATTTCACAGATCGGAGGAAAACAAGCAGTCAGAGCTGATCTGGAGTCTGCCGTCCAGCTGCCGTCTATGAGCTGGCTGTCAATCACTCGTGAATTCCGATCAAACGGTCAAACTAGGCAGCGCTGATCAAATATGAATCAATATTCTGTTACTGTAATGACTATTTCTCTTAGCTGTAAAATGAGAAAGTGTGTGACCCGGCAGCCATGTTGAGTCCATGAGTTCATGTTCATGTTGAGATCTGTTGAGGAAATAGGCTGTTTGCAGACGCCCATCCACCAAAATAAGAAGAACAGAGAAAATCCAGGCAGAGGGCTGCAGGGTCTCTGCAGATACAGAGACCAACACACACTTCTAGTGGGTCATAAGTGATGATAGAGAGGGATTATTTTTGTATCAGTTAGTATATATTGTTTTTTAGTAAATTCTTGCATATTATACCTTTAAAAGACTCAATAGTGGAATAAACAACATTTCACATTTGAGAGTTTGCATGTTCTCCCCGTGTTAGCGTGGGTTTTCTCCAGGTTCTCAGGTTTCCTCCCATAGTCCAAAGACATGCAGGTTAGGTTCATTGTTGACTCTAAATGTCCCGTAGGTGTGAATGTGAGTGTGAATGGTTGTCTGTCTCTATGTGTCAGCCCTGTGATAGTCTGGTGACGTGTCCAGGGTGTACCCCCCCGCCTTCGCCCAATGTCAGCTGGGATCTGTTCCAACCCCCCCCACGACCCTGAATAGGATAAGAGGTTACAGATAATGGATGGTTGGAACAATGATTTACAAAATGTCTTTAAGCACACTGTGGTCTGGATGGGAATGAAACTTGTGTGTGCGTAATGTGTCACTAGAAGCCTGTCAATCCAACAAGGGGTGCCGCAGCACCCAGTACTTTACAGGGGGAACCTGCTCCATGCTGCGCAGCCTGTGCAGCAGTCCGTCCCCCATATCGGGGACCAGTCTCGGTTGAGCAGTGTGCAGCAGCATTCCGGGGCCACTGCTGTCCCGCGGCTCCACCGTGAGTCCGGACAGCTGAGGCAGTGAGGCCCGAAGCTGCACCAGCAGAGCGGAGCTCTTCTTCTCTTTTGAAGTTGTTATTTAAAAAAAAAAAAAAGAATATTTTTCATGCAAAAGAAAGTTGTATTAAAGGTTGTTTCATAAATTTGTATGATTGAATATGCGCTCATTCAAAGACAGTGTAATTAAATGCTGAATGACTTTAAAACAGCTCAGTTAATTTTTATGAAGAGATCTTTGTTTTCCTGGAACAAAGGGGGAATAAATAACAGCAAAAATGAGATAAACAAAAACATTGGTATCGGCCTAATTGTTATTTTAAACAACGGTATCGGTATCAGCCCAGAATTTTGCATCCCTGACATTATGCAATATGTTATGTGTGAATAGAAATTAAGCCACAAAATCAACAGGGTGGACAAAGTTGACAACTGGACCTGAGGATGGCATGATGTTAAACCTCATGGAGTGACCAAAATGGAAAGGGTTCATCCTCTGGCAAGCAGGACTGTGCTCAATATTTTTAATAACAATCTGCACATAGTATATTTTAATAGAGCTTCACGGTAGTTCAGACAGGCTCAGAAGTCATTTTATAGTTGCATGTTCCAGACACCTTCGAATCATGTATGTCTAAGACCTATCCCTCACAATAGGTGGTCTATCTTTTGTTGCTCATTAAGTCTGCATACAACACAGAGCTCTGCATCCTCCTTACTACACTGCTGCCTACCCTAAGAAATGTACCCCCTTCCCTCCACATCCCCAGCCTCGTCCTGTATCACCGTCTGTATTAGTATGTAGCTGTACAGGAATGTTTATATGTGTGCATGTTCATTAAAAGTTGTGTATCTCAGGTTCTGCCAGAAGGGGTTTTGAGCTCAGGGACAGACTATGTCAAGTGTGCTCAGATTTGTTCATGAGCAGCACATGAGCTGAGACACACCACCAAACTAAGATGCATATTTTTGCAATAAATGTTTCAACTTTGACATGACTGTCCTGCCTGAAATATTATAAGTACAAGTTCATATTTTGGCCTAACTGGAGAACTTACAAAATTATGTCAGTGTGTAAACTAAATAACTTTTGATTTTAATTTGTTTTTGTTGATGTACACTACTTTTCCACAATGCAATGCACAAAGGCAGTTAAGGTGCTACTCTCAGCTGCAAAAAATGTAATTGTGGATGGTGGTTCATCAGCTCCTGGAAGATCTTTTTTAAGAAAAGGATGAAATATTTGGGAAAATATTGTTCTATCTTTAGAAAAAAGTTAAGTATAAAATAGGTAGTAGTAGTAGTAGTAGTACAAATTGGTAGCTACGGTGCACTAGTTTCTTTGTATGCACAGTCATCCTAAAGCTGTTGCCGGCTGCTTGTGGGGTAGGAAAAGAAGAACCACTGTGAAAAGAGACGATGAGCAGATGTTAGGGATGCACCGATCAGTCCCGATAGCGATACCTTGGCTTTGGGTATCGGCCGATAACGAGTACCGATCCGATACCAGTGTTTAATCAATAAGCTGTATGCCTCACTGTGTGGAAGTAACTTGGATAAGGCAACATCAGGCTTGACTTTGCTTTCTTAACTTTGTAAAACAAAATGTAACAAATAAATAGATAGCTATACATTTACTGTATTTGCATTTATTAATAAAATAAGTACATACACCAGCAACTTGGTAAAAAATCTTCAAAATGAACAGGAACCTGTTAAAACCTTAACAACCCGTTTTAACGCAACAACAAATTGATCAAAACTTAAACAGAAATTAAAATTCCAGTATATAATGTATCTAGTATACAAACACAGAAGTTAATTGAATAGATCGGCCCCATTGTCACCAATACCCGATTCAACAGTTTGAGTCAGTATCGGCCCGATATCCGATCCGGTATCGGTGCATCCCTAGCAGACGTGTATCTAAAAGTAATATCTCATCTGCACACTGACATTAACTATGTGTCTCCTTTTCCTCACAGTCATCCTGTACAGCTGTAGCTCAACCCATCAACACAAAGTACCCTACGGCGTTTGCTACCGCAGCGCCAATAGCAGGGACCTCAACAGTGGAAGCTGCTTCAACTCTCTCAGATCTCCTTGGGGACGTTCCCTTCACTTTGGCTCCCCATGTCCTGGCCATGCAGGCAGGGCTTCCCCTCATCACTGATGTGCTGCTGTCCCGGGACATAAACTACAACTTGGCTAATTTTCAGTACGACTTCACTTTAGAGAACTCTGTGCTTCATAATGCCTAGTCTGTTAGAATTTTAATATCAGCACTGGCATCAGTGACTGTCAGGCACACTTCAGATACAGTAAAGTACAGTGTGTTATGTTTTCTAACTGAACACGATAATTACGGTTTATTACTACTTGGATTTCTGGCAGTTATGATGACCTTGCACTCATAAAGGAATTTGCTGAGATCTGGTAACATTGT
Source organism: Sebastolobus alascanus (assembly GCA_916701645.2). NCBI lineage: Eukaryota > Metazoa > Chordata > Actinopteri > Perciformes > Sebastidae > Sebastolobus > Sebastolobus alascanus. Next base: position 59,807 of record CAKAOJ020000629.1, on the reverse strand, counting down.
GACAAATCCCAAAATTGAACACACCTGAAATGTTGGTGCCCAGTGTGCACACAACTACGGTAAGTATGTCAAAGTTGAACCAAGGTGCTGTGGTGGTTTACAATGGTGATGTTTTACAACGTTTGGGTAATAATGTTACCCTTCGCCTTTGTTTTCTCTTCCAAATGAGTTTGACTCACCTGGTAACCTTGTTTATAACCTCTCTGATCATGTGATTACTAGAATTCTGTTACCCGCACCGAAGCTGACAGGTCCATCGTTTTGTTGTGTAATGCCTCAGGCTTGGGTTGGATTTGTGTTTGGTTATTTTCAAATGTATTTTATTCGACATTCCTCTCTCTAATTCTCTAACCAATCTTCTGGGTCTGTGGGCGTCATTTGTTGCAAGTAGATACGCAAAAGTTGTATCTAATGCATTGCATTAACTTAACAAAGTGACAGTAAAGCAAAGGTATAGCTTCAAGATAGTTGGGTATGGCCTTAAAGACCTGGGTACGAGCCAGGTTCAGGTCTCAGTAGGGATGTTAATAATTAACTGTTTAACCGTTAACCGACTTTAAGAATTTTAAACAATTAATGCTATCGGTTAAGCGGTTAAAAGAAATTAATTAAAAAGCTGAGCAAAAATCAGAGGAGCAGCTTGTCACTTTAAGGAGAATAGCTGGTCCACCTTAAAAGTCCACCTTAAGAGAGTCTGAGCCGGAGTTACAGTTGGCTCGGGTCTTGAACTGAGGAGTTGTAGCATTTATTCACCGACATATAAACTGTACACACACTGCCACAGTTACGTTCACAGCTACAACGCCACCGACAACCCCACAATCACCGCCGCCACACACACACGGTCTGTCGGACACTCGCTAATGTCCCGCCGTGTTGACAGGCCGTATGTGTGTGACAACGGCGAGCACGAAACCACCAGCAACGCTACAGCTGCTAACGTAGCACAAACACACACACTGTTTGTTGGACAATCGCTATCGTTACGCCGAGCAGACACACAGCTGACAACCTCGCAGCTAAATTAAATGGTGCGGTGGAGACTTACTGGGAAAGTGGCTGCATGTGTCCTCGACACTACACGCAGCACCGTGGCTGCTACAGTAACTCTCCCTGAAGGTGAACTGGGGACTCAGTTGTATGTTGTGCTCATACACTGCAGCTGGCGTACCGCTGCATGCGACGCACTAATCTTGTCGGTTAACGGTTAATAATTGGTTAACGAGGGTCGGTTATTGGATAAAAAAAAAAATTCAAACTTAGCATCCCTGGGTCCCAGTTTTAGGTCTACTTATTGCTTGTTTTACTTGCCCCGTCAGACTTTGTAGTGATGCCTCCATTTTGCCAGATCTCAGCAATTAACTTGGAGAGTACAATCTATTTATTACAGATATGAATGGTGGCCAAAACTACAAACAAATAACCCAGGTTGTAATACATTGAAATTGTCCTTTACGTGAAGGTTGACATTTCATTGCATAGGCTTCAGGTCATTTGATGATGATGAAGCAATAACTTAGATCGAACCTTAGTACTTGGACAACAAATAGCCTACCTCCCATTGAGTTAAACCTTCAATAGAATCATTGGATGGAAAGTACTAATTCATGGCAGGTCTGTTGAATCATCTATTTATATACAAGCTGCAACATGTGGAGATTATGAAATGAATTATAAAGTGAAAGTATACGGTAAGACTATTTTTACTAACTACAGCTCTTTTGTAATAATTTTATGTGACGTGATATATATTGGACATTATATGTAACACTTCCTGCCACAATTAAGTTTTGACTATTTTACAGCTGTTATTCCCTACCAATCTGCATTTTTGAATTGTGCTCCCTGAATGTGGCCTTCCTTCTGATCCAGCATAATCTTCTGCCAGCATTAGTTTGTTGTATTATTAATTCTGTCACCATTTTCCATTAGTCTTTACTTTCATGTGTTTATGGTGCACATTAGAATGCATTAGAATGCAGTCAAATATACATACCATTAGTTATGATTTTGCAAAGTATAAGTTTCTGCACTTTTTACTGCTACTGAAATTGTTTTAAGCCATGACAGCATGTACTGTACTCAGTGTAAGAGATGAAGCTGCATGATCACTTTTTACATCTAAACATTGAATAGCGTCAATAGCACATGAGAACTACTTCTTTTAACTGATGCTGGAGAGTGTTGTGGAACTCCACATGATGTGAAATCACTTGCTATTGTTTGTGTTTTAAAGCCCCCCTCCTGTGTATTTTGGCATTTCTATGATATTTCATATTTATTTGACTCATTTCCAAGTTGATTAGCCACGCTGTTTGCCTATTTTTTTAACAAATAATTTAATTTTGTGCTCAAAGTTAACACATTTATACTGCATTCAAAAAACTGCGTTATCATGATTATCATAAAGTGGGCATGTCTGTAAAGGGGAGACTCGTGGGTACCCATAGAACCCATTTTCATTCACATACAGTATCTTGAGGTCAGAGGTCAAGGGACCTTTTTATTTATTTAAAATTAGCCCAACTTTGGAGCATTATTTAGCTTCCTTCCCGATGGTGGCATGGTAGCATGACATGGTTGGTAGCAATAGATTCCTTAGGTTTTCTAGTTTCATATGATACCTGTAGCCTCACTCTAGCCCTAAAAATTTACTAGAGCCTCTGAAAGACAGTAAAGTCAGTCGGGATCGCGGGTCTCAGAGGGTTAACATCGATTAAAAGACGGCAGAGTGGATCCATGGAAAATAAATGAATGAAACTATAGTATTTCTGTTAAAACTCAGAGCAGCAGAGTGATGAGTGTGACTTGACTCTGTTGTTATACTAATGGAATTATTGCACGTTAAATCTACATTATGCTGAATTTACAGCAGCAGTTATAGTGAGGGTAATTCCAGTTCCTCAATTTTTTTTTACCAACAACCTCCTTTTGTTGTTGCTGGTTATTATTTGAGTCTCGGCCGTTATTTGAATATCCTTTTTTATTTGAGAATGTATAGTACCTGCATAAACCAAGTTACAATCTCTTGTGCTTTGTTGCTGGTAAAATCACTGTAAAAAAAAAAATGATTGATAGGGGATTTCACTTCAGCATGTATTCATCTGTAGTTCTTGATTAGATTGATGTGTGCATCCCAGTTTGAATTATGTTCTCAGTAGAAGTTGGCTCAATTGACGCGCCTGCAGGGTGATTTTCTTTTGAGTTGATTTGTAAATATGAGCTTTTAAAATGAGCATAGATTTTTTGCTGAGAAGATGAAATACATTTGCATAGAGTCATGATTTTATGCAGGAATTTACCAAATACTGTATTTGATTGTTTGTACATGATCAAATTTGGTCTCTTCAAACCTGGTGTGCCTTTAAGATACAGTCAACATACCTATCCAGTGGTCTTTTATAAGTAAGCACCACCTATTAACTCCCACTAAAATCTTCCTCTTAAACCATCTTATTCCCTGAGTTAAAGTATGCATCTGTTGGCAGCGTATTCAGTTGGTTGTTACTCTGGAAGGCAACTTACTTTACAAATAAATTTGAAGAGCATTGTCTAGCTTGTGACAGTCTCTGCGTATGAGGGAAATGTTTTATCAATTGTATCACATTAAATACATTTAACTTCATTATATATTACAATTTAAAAATATATTTTGTTATCTTCTCAGGATTGATTAGTAGAAATAATATTGCCAAGAAATATAAATTTACCAGGTAATACTTTACGTCAATACCATATTTTTTGCCCTTCATACGACCACTGCACTTAGTGATACAGTTATTTCAGCATGCATGTGCTGTATGCCGAGGTGTGGTTCTGAGTCACATGACTTGGACTCACGTCACAAATCTGATGACTGTAAAGGTGGCCCTGCAACATGTAAAACATCTGCAGGAATAACGCACCACTGGAACCGTTTTCTTTTTGAATGTTTATATGAAAGTAATAAATAGATATTTTAAAAAGCATTCATTTTTTTGGTAAATTTGCTATACATGGTGAAGGGTGCAAAATGACTTGTTTAGGACTCAAACATAAAGTTTAGGACTTGGACTTGACATGGCATGACTTGTTAGCCTTCATTTGTGACCTGATGGTGAGATATGTTCTTGAATTGACTTAGCTGCCTTGATTTGGGCTTGTTCTTGATACAGGATTGAAATAAACAAACGCTATAACGTGGGCTTCAGAATAGAGTAGAGCTCTTTCAGTTCCACTAGCCAGCTGCAGTAACATTACTGATCTCCGTTTCAGCTGCAGTTTATGAAATGGACTGTTATGTCCTTGGTTTTAACATTGTAAAACTCATCTTTACATCCAGGAGCAATACAATAGTGTCCCCTCTTTTGTTTTCTTCTGTCTTGTGTCCCCTCAGTCTCTACCGTTGTATCTGTGTAACTCAGCCGAGCCGACCAACCTTGTGACGTCACAGACTAGAGTACTGCAACATGGCGGCAGCTGTTGCCACGAAGATGAAACGGATCTTCTTTTTTTCTCTGAATGCTGACATTTGTCATGTGTGTTATATAATTGTTCATTAGAGGTGAAATCCATTTAGTAAACCAGCTTAACTTGGTTGAACGTTTCATTTCCACTTTAAGGGTATATGCCCATAATACATATTCACCATATGGCCTCTATGCAATGGTCACCGACCAATAGCAGACCATGAAATCACTTCTAGGAAGTATAGTCCAGCACCAATCAGAAGGTAGTTGTAGTGATTTCGTCCCATCCATGCATGGTCCCACCTCTGGCAGCAGTGTCTGACAACTGTTGTGTTATTAGTGTTATTAGGGGAGTCAGGAGTTGTGAGATTGACAACATTGATGAGTCGTGGTAATAACAATTTTTAGGCAGAAAGTTGGTTAACAGGGCAGATGGGCTATTGGAAAAACTTTAACTTTGTTCAGAAACTTCAGCAAGGTTAGCTGGCAAAATGTGTTAAAAAGGATAGTGTATACGTCGTGTGCAGGAATAAGGCTGTGAGCAGTTTAACAGGACACTGTCCAACTTTCACCACTCACATGTTACATAAACAACTTGATCTAGTGAACGTGGCTGATCATGTCAGCAGCAGCAGCCAGCTCATCCCAACAGCGGGTTAAACACAGCGGCTCCCCTCCAGCCTCCTGCTCCTCCTGCAGCAGCGACAGCACCGCGGTCCGGTTGCAGCCGCCTCTCCGCGCCACGGTTCCGTACCAGCTTCTGCGTGGAGATCAGCGCAGCCCAACCCGCTCTGCTTCCTGCTCCTTCTCAGTAGCCGGGAGCATCACAGGACCGACCACGTCCCGTTGCTCCAGTCCCGCCAACCCGGGTGGAAGCGGCTCGGACGGCAGGCTGGTCCCCAGGCAGAGGCTTTCACAACCGGACAGCAGCAGCTCACCACAACGCTCTCCCTGCACGCAGGTTCCCAAAGGTAATCTACCTTTAAAGTAAACTAACTTCATCTTTTAATGCACACATCATCGTTCAGATAGCTTGGTGCTAATTTAACCTTCACGCCAAACTAGCTTCAAAAAACCCACAATTGGAGGTTTCGGGGGTTAATGAGCACGATACGTGCTTTTAAACATGACAACCAAGAGTGTTTCTGAACAAACACACACCGCTCTTATGTTCGGCGTGTATATAGCTTACTATCCAGCATTACATTTAAATAAAAAGCTCAACTTTAACTCTTGTCTCTGCTATTCTCCATCAGACGCCACGTTTTGTTTTGGTGAGAGACGCCAGTGTAAATAACAGGCGAATCAGCTAAAAAATATTACATTTTATTTCAAATGAGCGCAGTTTTGTAAATTAAATGTGCGCCGAATTGTAAAGCTGGTTGTCATTATTCAGAAAAAAGGCGTTGGCATTTTTTTCAGCTTATATAATTTACCCAATAAGCCAGACCACATTAAAGTGTTAAATTTTCCTAAGTAAGATTCAATGTAGCGAGTCGTTCTCTCTGTTGCTACTATGTAACAATCCATATCAGGGCGAGATGCTAGGCTAATTGGCTAGCTTCCTAATTGGTTCATAATACGTTAGGGATCAGATAATTGACGCTATAAACATGGAGGAGGTAACGTTACATAACACATACGCAATACATCATCTATATTTCCACAGTGGGAACCGTGGGCCATTTTCTATCATGATAATATTTTTAGCACACCACAGCTTAGGCTGTTTTTGTGTATTATTCCATTGTGTTACAATTGCGATTTATACGGAATAAGTAAATGTAGCTGTGATTACATGACACTGCTGCGATGAGGTAAACATGTCAGGATATGGACGCCTGTGTGGTGATGATGCAGCTACTCTGTCGAAGATAAACAGGAATCACTGATCTACATCATACGGATGAGCAGCCAGCTTTTCAGAATCGGCAATTAACACTGAAAGCTTATTGTGAATTCGTTACATTTCGAATGTTTACCATCATTCGATTGTTTACCATCATTGAAACAATGTGTCGTCAGCTGGTAGCTCTATGGCAACATCGGGGCCTAGCAGTCTGTGAGACATAAACAGAGCCCTCTGGGCAGGCAGGCCAGCCTCTGCAACTACATGCATCCAGAGAAAAATACTGTTTGGCAAACATGAACAAACCAGATATATATCTACAAAGAGGAACGCATTGTTCTTGCAAATACATTTATCTGTGGTGATTTTTTTGCAATCAAGCCAACATATAGCATGTGTCATCACGGCCGCTACATCTTTACTACATGTTTATGTGAAGCGCTGTTAGCTCTAATGTTTTTCTGTTCTGGGACTTTGCATCTTTCCACTCTTGATGTCATTGCTGGTAGCAGTGGCGTGTCCGGGGCCTTTTGATCGGGGTGGCCAAGGTGGGGCATGAATCAAGCCAGGGTGGCACTGAGCATGGTGTTTTGGACACCTGCCAAAAACACACACACAGAGATAGCTTATGGAAGGCTGCTAGTGCCATCACTGTCTGACCTATTAGACAGATAGATGAGCTAACATTACTTCTTCATTACGGGTGTAAAGATGAACTGGAAATCGATACAATAGTCTTAGATACAGTTACATCGATACAAAACTATGAATTTGTCTCTTGATTTTGGTCAAAAATTGATTCGCCTGTCATAAACCGATACAGTCAGTAAAAGCTCCACTTGAGACGCTTTTTACGTGTTACATGTGTGTAAGACATGGATGTGGAAAGAGCGGAAAGAGAGAGAGTGAGGTGTCTGTGTGTAACCTTATGAGAGGAGAGACAGGCAGCGAGACCCGACCCCTCGTCTCCGTCTCCGCTGCATACAGAGAGAGAGGACAGGAGCGGTCTAGCCGTCATGCGTGCCAGCAGGCCGCCAATAGTGTGGAGCTGGTGGTAGAAGAGTCACAACAAAAGGGATTCAAATGTGTCATTTTGTAAGCAGGAGGCTAAGTTACATTCAACAGCAGCACACAAGAGTTTTGGCTACCTTCTTTGGCTAAACGTTAGCAAGTGCTATTGAACTAGCATCGCCAGCTTAGACTGCCTAGTATCCCCCTGCTAGAATATATCTAGTACCAGGTGCCTTTCATTGGTAGAGCGTAGTGGGCGGGAGGGAGTGTAGACCTGGATGAGGGAGTTCAGGTAGGAGGGAGGGAGTGTAGACCTGGATGAGGGAGTTCAGGTAGGCAAGAGCTGTTTTTCTTGCTGTTTTGTAAGCGAGCAACAGGGTTTTGAATTTGATGCGAGCGGCAATATAGCAAATATCTGGGTACAGATCAACAATGTCAACACAGCCATTCTTCAAAGTCTAGTTTTTGGCCGTTGTCAGTGGATGCAGTGAAATAACACTGTCTTTGCATCAAGTGCTTCCAGTAGATTTAGAATGCTGTCTGTGTTATATATATATATATATATATATATATATATATATACTTTATATATAATAAGGATCTTACCTTATGGCTTCACAATAAGGATGCTAATTTTGAAAATTTTTCTAACCGATAACCGACCCTCGTTAACCAATTATTAACCGTTAACCGACAAGATTAGTGCGTCACATGCAGCGGTGCGCCAGCTGCAGTGTATGAGCACAACAGACAACTGAGTCCCCAGTTCACCATCAGGGAGAGTTACTGTAGCAGCGCTGCGTGTATTATCGAGGACACATGCAGCCACTTTCCCAGTAAGTCTCCACCACATTATTTATACCCCTTTCAGTTCTTTAGTTTAGCTGCTAGGTTGTCAGCTGTGTGTCTGCTCGGCGTAACGTTAGCGAGTGTCTGACAGGCCATGTGTGTGTTTGTGCTACGTTAGCAGCTGTAGCGTTGCTTGTGGTTTCGTGCTCGCCGTTGTCACACACATACGGTCTGTTAGCCCAGCACGTATTTGTTATTGTCTTTTTTACGCATGTGGGTCAGTTCATAACCGTGATCAGTTCACTCTGGAATCTGATGTTAGCCTTAGTCTTGCTCTCTGTGATGTCAAGAGAAATATTACAGCATGTTTTACTGTTTTGTCTCTGCGATTCAGGTCTTACAATATTTACAGTGGCGGCTTTATTCTGCGCTTGGAAGTGTATCCATCTAACAAACTGAACACAACACACCCTCTCCAGTTCCTTAAATGATAACATTAGGTAGATATAGTCATCATGAAAACACATTTTATTAGTTACTGTGGTTGTGTATTGTTATTGTTATTGCTCAAAAAAATAATATAATTTATATTTTGTCTGATCATTAGTTTGGTAAGGACTTTACTACAACCATCAATTCTTTAATCCAATCTGTAGATACCTCCAACAGCGGAAACACTGGTTGCTTTCACAGCTTTAGCATAGAGGATTGCGATGTTTATTGCAATTTCAGCAATATCTGCTGCCTTATGTTCTGTTCGACATACGGCTCAGAGCGAAGCAGCTCCAGTCTGCGTTTGTCTTTGCTCGTCTGTGGCACAGTGTGGATAGGCTATTACTCGTGAGGTAAAACCTATCAGATAGTGCTGTGGGCGGGACATTGAGCGAGACTACAGAGTGGTGACTACAGGCAGAGAGAGGCGGCTGCATCAAGGCCAAAGTAGTGCATTTTTTCATATTTATATATTTATAGTTGTTAAATAATGATTCTGATAATTGTTAAATCATCGGTCGACTCATACTATGGAGGCCTGTGCTCTGTGCTAGATAGTTATAGGCCTAGCAGATTCACTGAAGTACTGGTATAGAAAAGTCCTTCTAACGAGGAGCTACCTTGTTGCACTACTCAACATATTTGGAAGATCACGGCCGAGTCTAATTAGTCCCTTGACTGTACCTGTAATCCTGTGGATTTATAGCAAGTGACCCAGCCTCGACCTTGTCTAACAGGATTCTCTATTGTTGGACCAAAAGCCAAGACACCGGATTACTACAGGAACACCGGCAAGATGAGGCGTTATTGTGAGCACGTATAGGACTGGTAGATGTAGTCATTATTCTTTAGCCCTCAGAACATGACAATGTGGCGATTATAAAACATGTTTCAGAGGACGGTGGTGTCTGTGACTGGAACTGTACTCATTTATTTCGATGGAAGGATTTGGCAGTTGTTGTAACATAATGAATATGTGTATTTATTTATAACTCAGACTGGTTATTAGAGACTTATTTATAACTCACTGGCAACGATGCACCTTAATGATTTTTCACATTCACACACAAATTTTCACTTGCATATGGAGCTAACGTTATCTTAATTAGATATTTAGTTATAGCTGATAAAATCGGCTGGCGACTGTTATAATTTCAGATCACAAAATCACAGATTAAAACTAGAATGGCACTGGGAGAGCGCAGACCTCTGCCAAGGTGCCTGACTTTAAAAACAGATCACTGCTCACAGCTGGCGGTACCGTGAGGTGGTCGGCTTATTATTAACACGATGTGTTTCCGTGTAACGTATCGGTGGATGCCTCTCTCATTCAGCAGCCTTGTTATGTCTGTATAACGTTACAATACGTCTCTCATCCCGTCATCTACCGCTTTTTTCTTTCTCACCACGGACGGCCAGCAGCTCCCGCCGCACCTCTGAGTCTCGCCACACATCCACACACGTATCTCTCTGCTCAAAGAAGGAAGACGGCGGGGTCATGCGTCATCAACGCGACATCAGCTACACTGCGCATGTGTTATACCCTGTGGTCTTAATGCTCAGGCTGATCGGAATTCTTAAAAATATTCCTGAATCCGGATCATGATCCGGAACACCACCAAAATCGAATGGATTGTTCATTGTGCCACAAACCCTACCCTCAAAAAAATGTCATTCAAATCCATCGCAAACCTTTGGAGTAATCCTGCTAACAGACAGACAGACAGACAGACAGACAGACAAACAAACCAACGCCGGTGAAAACATAAGAAGAATTTAGGATCCATTATTTGAAAAATTACTAGTTCAAGTAGTAAATCTGCCACTGCAGGGCTCTAGCGTGCGACCATTTTGGTTGTATATGAGACCCAAAATATGTTAAGTGCAACTAAACATTTTTATTGGTCGCACCCGTGCGCCTGACATTTAGCAGGTCTGTCTCTGTGTGTGTATGTGTGGAACCACGCCCTGTACTCCTCGAGCGACATCACAACCTTAAAACATACTAGTAATACAAAATGAAGAGAACTATTGATTGTTTTTTCAAACTATTAATTCTCCAAGAAAAATGCTGCGGTGCCTGTTACACCTGTCCCTGCTGCTGCAGCCCTTTCTTTCTACATTGAGTTTGCCTTTCATTATGACCATTTCATTTCATTATAAATGTCATTTATATTTATTTTAGACAGAAAAAGGTTAAGAAGTGTGTGCTCGTTTGTAAATAATAGTAATAATCCACAATTAAAACCACGGAGCCGTGGAATTCACTGCATTTACTACAACACTGTCCTGCAAATATTTCAGAATAAAAGCCTCGTGTTAACAAATGAAGGATTTCTGTCCATAGAAAAAACGCTTGAGAGCTTTTATTTTTAAATGAAAGCAGGAAGTGTTGATTTAAAAATAAATCTTTACTTTTTTTCATGTCCGTGACATATTCTATAGATACAGACATTGAAACTGTAGTAATGTTGCTGGTATGATGTCAGTATACAGTCAAAAAATCGTACGTGCGTGCGTGTGGTGCATGCGTGTGCACTCGTGTGTAAATTCACTATCAACGCGTCCAAGGGACGCACCCCCCTGATAATATTAACAAATCCGTGTTGAAATCAGCAGGATGAGCTAGTTAACGGTGCGATTGATTTACATTATATCTATTCAGTTAAATGAGAATTGGGCAAAGGTAAATAATAACTTCATTATGATGTGTTCAAATGTAATCTTGTAAAATGTAGTTTTTGGTGAGAAACTTGAATAAATCCCGTTGTTTGAAGCAGATGTTTTCATAGCAATATAAAATAGATAATAGAGCGGGACCTGTTTAACTTCATAACAAAATCCAGCATGCAAACAGTAATAAAGGAGTGGATGTTTAAGTACATCAAGTTGTTTTTTTACTATGTTATCTAATTGGTATCAAGAATCATGGACTTTCACTGGTATTGGTATGGACTACTACATTTCTGTTATCTTCACATCCCTAGTGTAGGCCTATTGTAACTGATAAAACACTTGTCAACAATGTATTATTGCTGCGTCAAAAGGCACAGGGAAAATTTTTGGGTGCACCTAAACAAACAAGTTAGGTGCACCAGTGCAATAAATGTAAAAAGTTAGTCTGGAGTCCTACACCGTTATCATTGTAAACTGCATGTTATCAGGTGTAGCAACTGTGGCTAAGGGGGGCAGGGCCTAGCCCAACATATTCTAAAAATAACCATATATGTCATATCTAGCTAATATACTAGGGGTGTAATGATACGTTTTTACAACGATACCATACGATACGATACGATACGATACGATTCAATGATTTGAAATCGATACAGTAACTTTTTTGGCCAAAAATTCAATCAGTGTGACTAAATATCTGATACTGGACAGAGCAGGTCAGGATTGCTCAAAGTTTTTCTTGTAAGGGAATCAGGGATAAATTAATTATGGATATAATATAAACAAGTAAACAACGATTACTAGCAAATACATACAACTTTTATTAGAAAATAATAACAAGTGCAACTGCAGGACCTGCTGATTCAGTTCTCAAGATACAAGGCAGTGAAATATTTAACAAAAAATATAATAAACCAACTTCTATTCAAGTTAAATGAACAGTGGTTTAACTGCTGCTTCTGTCCTCATTTTCAATATAAACGGTATAACAATAATACAGAGATCAACCACTGATAGTGATCAAACAGCTGATAGTGATCAAACAGCTGATAGTGATCAAACAGCTGATAGTGATCAAACAGCTGATAGTGATCAAACAGCTGATAGTGATCAACAGCTGATAGTGATCAAACAGCTGATAGTGATCAAACAGCTGATAGTGATCAAACAGCTGATAGTGATCAACAGCTGATAGTGATCGAACAGCTGATAGTGATCAAACATCTTCGGACAGAATCATTCCTCTACAAACGCTGTTTATATAATCTGCTTATAGTAATCAAGAAGTCCACCTACAGTTTTCATTTGGGGTCTTTTCCTACATGAAAACATACAGAAAAACATGTTAAACTACGTTAGACTAACGTTAGTTGAGTTTCTGTTTTGTTTTTTACTTTACTCCTGTGATAATTCACCTCGGGGACCGTCTGCTTTCCGGCTGGACACTTGAGGCTGATGCTGCGTGATGCACATAGATATCATGACGGGGAAAGGAAAGTAATTTTCTCTGAATAAAAAAAACGACAGCGCAGCATGGGGAAAGCTCCTGTGGGTGAAGCCGCCCTCGTCAAGTGGATTGTTAGCACCTGAAACTCTGCTGACCGGCTCCACTACCGGGTGAGAGAGCGAGGAGTCCAGAGCTCCATTCGTCTGCATGCACGCCATGGATGCGTGCTGTCGCTGCAGAGGGCAGAGCTGGCACATGTCTGGAGAGTGAACCGGAGTAACGTTTAACATTTCTTTATTAATAAAAGTGCTAAAAAACACTTTCATATAACGTTTGTCGTCCTTAAATACAAGGTGCAAATCCTTAGTATCCATACAATCGAGTTTTGCGTTTCAGATCGATTTTATATCGATATACATCTCCCATGAAGTACCGATGTAGTTGGATTGTAGGAATATAAATTGATATATCGATGTAGTAGATGAATCATTACACCCCTATAATACACATAGTGACAATGCCAAGAGTCTGTATATAAAGGGAATGAAAAACACTTTGGCTGTTTGGTTCTGCACAGGTAGTGTACATGGGGGGGGGGGGTTATCAGGGCTTTTTTGCCTGCTTGAAATTTAGCACAAAACCAAAACAATGAGCCAAAAGAAGCAAAAAGCTGCGTAGAGCTGCAGATTTAGGTGTTAATCTGTCACTACTAGTGTTCCTAGATAGGTACGTAGGTAGGTAGGTAGATGCATCGAGCTAATTGTTGCTCTTTCTGTTTCTTGTCTTTTTATCAGTTGAAAGGACAAAATCCCAGCAGGTGCGGAGCTCGGGGTCCATTTGGCGGACTTCCTCCCTGTGCACTATTACTGGGCCCTACCTCACTGGGCAGTGGCCTCGTGACCCTTTTGTGCATTACCCATCTTGTATGAAAGATAAATCCACACAGGTAAGCATAACCCCCACCCGCCTTTTCCCTACATGTGCTGTATCCTATCCCATACAGAGATTAAGTCATTTGGTGACAGAGAAAAGAGAAGGCAGATGTATTTATTTATTACAGTTCAAATTTGGGCAGTCGATGCAGTATGTGACCTGTTATTGTAGGATTATACTAGTGCAGGGTTTTCCCTGCCATTATACAGCTTAGGCACACCGATTCCGATTTTCTCTCTTTCTAAGAACTATAATTGACAGCATACACATACAGTTTTGTAACTTTTCTTTCGTGGAAAATTGAAATTCAATTGTATGTTCCAAATTGTTTTAAGGTTGTTCCTCCACGGCTTATTTTGGAGCTTCATGTCTTCTTTACTCACGCTGAAGAACTTCCACACTGACGACATGTTGTGTGTGTATGTGTGCATGTTATGTGTGTGTGTGGCTGTGACGTTACCTTCTGTGCCGCTGTGTGCGCGATGTAAAACCATCATGTGTAAATTTGACACATTAAGATGAGAAAGACAGCAGTTCCTCTGGGTTTTGCTCAGCCTTCACTGAGTAGTGTGTATGTACAGTATATGTGAGTCTGCCCATGTTGCCTCTATGAATTTGTCACAAGGATAATCCATTGCTGGAATAGTCCAAGGTTTTGATAATCTCTTTGACAGACTTTAGTGAGTACAATGTAGTCATAAGTTAAAGGATTGATGGCCAAAACTACAAAAATAACATCCAAATAGTAATAAATGGGAATGATCCTTTAAGAATCAGTGAGAACGTTGTTGAACAAGCTCAGATCCAGCTATTAATAGTAATGTGTTGCTCTAATGTTCTTTTCAGACTCCTGGATGTTGGAGTGAGGAAACGAGAGAGAAGAGGAGCACCCACCAGCGCTCTGCATCTTGGGGCAGCGCCGACCAGCTCAAAGAGGCATGTCACTAACATGAATACAGATGCATACACTTAATGCACACGGCTGTACGTCACAAGTATTACATTATTTGACAGTCTTAAAGGGGACCTCCATCAATTTCAGTTTGGACTGAAGTAGGGGGGGGCGGTATACCGGTTTCATCACCGTCACAGGTATCACTATGGGCCACGACATGGATTTTGCAATATGGTCATTACCGTGATAAACACACGCAGGTTTTGGTTAAGCACACACATGCAGAGTACGTGTGTGGCGTCCACACAGATAGCATTGCTGCTGCGGAGCTGCTGCTGCGGAGCTGCTGCTGCGGAGCTGCTGCTGCGGAGCTGCTGCTGCGGAGCTGCTGCTGCGGAGCTGCTACTGCAGCCCTCAACAGATAGTTTTCACAGTCTGTTGTGGCTGAGAACTGCGCGCATCACGCGGAAAAATTAGGCGAAACACGGCGAATCTGTAGATGACCCGCCCGCAGTCGAGCCGCGCTGATCAAGGTCCATGTGTCTTCTATACAGTACCGGTCCAACAGCGTGACTCTACGCTGGATGTTTTCAAACTCTTTCCTCATGTGGGTTAAGATGTAAAAGGTTATTTCAACTTTCAGTTTCTTCAAAGATGTAAATTCAGTTAAATGTGATGTAATTCCCAGTGTGACTGTGGTGAAAGAGGTGAAAAAACTTTGAAATAATAAAACAACAGTAGGCCAAATATGTGAAAAAAGCTGAGATCCAGGTTGCTCGACAGTCAGCTACAGTTCACCCACAACTGAAAACAACAGCATGACTGTTACTATTAACTCTGAATGAATCACATTACATTTACATTATGGGGCAGGCTACTCCTCCCAAAACACATGTAGGCCAATACCTCATTTTCAATTTGGAGCCAATAAACAGATCTGTTTTAAAAAAAAAAAAATTCTTTCTTAAAGGGACTATTTGTAACTTATCACGCGCATAAATCTTAACGGGTCGGTATCCCATGCGCGCTCGCGTGTGGGTACGAGAGCGCGCAGCAGCTCTGCTCCTGCCTGTTTGCACACCGCGCTCGTTCTCACCCATCCGGCTCGCTCCACCTCCACGTGAACGCGCGCACATTACACACTGCAGAAGAGTTAGTTTAGCTCTGAGAATATCTGGTGAATGTGCAGTGGACGTTTTTGCAGAAATAACTGCTGCAGCTCCTCCAGACCAACAGAGGTTTCCCGTGTCTTGTGAAGTGACGGGGCTCCGCAGAGAGTTACGTTATCGTCTCGACCGGGTGTCGGTGTCCCCCCCCCCCGACCGGGTGTCGCTGTCTCCCCCCCCCCTCCCGACCGTCTCCCCCCCCCCGTTTCCTCCGTGTCGGCGGGCCGAGATAGGAAAAGCCAGCACTAGAATCAGCATTGATTCATGGAGAGACCCTCGTCTGGTCAGCTAACATTACTGCCAAGCAGGGGAAATATAGAGTGATATTGTGGTTTTAGCTGACGTGTGTTGTCTCACTGTTTTGACGGACGCTCGCTCACATTCAGGTAGCGCGTTCACACGAGCGAGCGCGAGCAACAGGACGCTGACTTTCGTTGACATTGCGGCCACAGGTGTCGCTGTGAACAAGCAATTTCTGATTCTTACATATAGCCCCTTTAAGATATGTCCCCTTACATTGCCAATAGAAAGAAAAGGGATAGAATCATGTTTTGAATAATACCGTGATATGATACCGTGATATAATACCATCACCGCAAAAAACAAAAGAAATACCGTGATATAAAGTTTTGGTCATATCTCCCACCCCTAGACTGAAGAGGACAAGTCTGAAAAAGAAAACAAATCTGGAGGTGTGGAGTTAGAAAGAAGTGAGCTTACCATACCTCTGTAGCCCACTCCTGATCTCTGCTTTAGACCATTAGCTACAGAGGCTACATTAGCCACTACTACAGTAGCACAACATGCCCGAATCTCCAACCACACTGTCGATGAATTAATTGCAACACATCTCCTTCATGACGTATATGGAATAATCGGTAACAAATTTCACCTTTAAGCTTGTTATTTTTATGCACACAGAAATGGAATTGGTTAAATAAGCCATGTAAGAAATAGGATGTTAACACAGCATAGTGGACGCATCTCCTTATCTTCAGCTGATGGAGCATGGAGTGTTTGTCTGGAGAGTGTTGGATCTCAGTGTTGAATTGAAAGTGGACAGATACACCTCTGTTATATTGTGATGTGGTTCATAATATCAGTAGCTGTATTTATGTTGCCATTTTAGGATATAGCCTACGTACGTTCTACTGTATGTATATCTTACATCACCTCTACAGCAAGAAAACAAACTGCTTCACAAGATCCTAAGAGAGTACTGGAGATTTCCAATCTTAGTTTGGCAAAAAAAACAAGAGTGAACATTTGAGAGTTGCGAGTTCTCCTTGGGTGTTTTCACATATAGTCCTTCAAGGACTCTTCAAGTGAGTACAAAAGGGACTCTTTTCTTTTTGCGTTCACATTGTCAGTTAATTTCAAGAGGACTCAGTTCTGTTTCTGGTCCACTTCAGCTCTGATGGGGCCTCAGCCTTCAATTACATTTTTAGGGCTGGCACAGGCGCTTCCACACAGAATACCGTCCAGTTCATCGAAAAAGGGGCATGTGTCTTTTATGTCAGCGGACTCCCCGCTTTTTCTCATTTCATCACGTGTGGTAAAGTACTTTTGGCGTTTTTTTTTTTTTACTTTGACGCGGCACAGCAGTGCGGTCCTAATGAAGCCCCTCGCTTTCATACGAACTGAAAATTGTAGGAAAACCTCAGCGTTTCTGTGCGTTGTAGACAGTTTCCGTTTGATGTGTTCTTCGTTCCATATCTGGAGAAGTGCAGTAGTTTCTCCTTCGGTCCAAACTACTCCTCGTCCACTAGCTGCCGTGGTTCCGTGTTATTTTTCCGAGCGTCACAGTGCGCAAGCGCGTGTGATCTGTCAACGGCAACTCTAGAGGGCTAAAATACAACGGCAAAGCTAACCTGGAGCGCTTTGTGTTCACAATGCACAGATTAAGCGAACCGCAACGACACAATCATCTGCATCACGACCATCTAATGTTTCAGCAGTGTTAGTCTGTGGGGCTCTGAGATCATTTGCCACCAAATACTGAAAACATTTTATGGTTTCATGATCAAAAGCAGACATGAATAAGTTCTGTTAACGATGTGCTCAGCCAGGAATGTGACACACCATACCCAAAGAGTATGCCAATACTCCCATTTTCCTCCTATAAGGAAATGTGCCAATGTTAAGATAATATTGGAAAATGGTCTGAATGTTGTTTCAGACTTATAGGGCGTAACGTTAGATTAGTGATGGTAAGATTGATAAAATAACAACAATCCGACCATCCTGGACAGGAATGACTCATTTCCACAAAGCCAATAGAAATGACCAACAGGAGCAGGAGCATTAAGAGAGTTTTAACTAGTACGGTTTCTCCATTTTCAGAAGTGATATTAGTGAGGTCATCAGGTGATATGTGGTTAAATTAGCAACAGGGTTTGAACATGTGAGACTCCCATAAAATGACCTATATCATTTGAACATAGACAGATATGGTTTGACATGCTTGTGTCTTTGGTAGGGATCTCATATATATCAGTGCTGTCAATCGATTATAATATTTAATCGCATGATTGTCCATGATTAATCGTGATTAATCGCGAATTAATCACACATGTTTTATCTGTTCAAAATGTACCTTAAACCTGCAGTATGCGATATTTGCGCAAATATGATTTAAAAAAGTTATTTTTAGAAAACGGCCGCTATATCGTGACAGTTGTACATGAAACAGGTAACCTGAAAAAAAATCCTGTTCCTCTGTGTCCTACTGTGTCCTCCGGTGCTCCTAACGGCATCTGAAGGATTTCACTTACCGGAGGAAAACAAGGTCCGCTGTCCAGCTGCTGTCTATGAGAGCCGGCTGTCAATCACTCGCAAACTCCGACCAAACGGTCAAACTAGGCAGCGCTGATCAGATATGAATCAATATTCTGTTACTGTAATGACTATTTCTCGCCTCAAATGTTCTCAGAATCATCATGTAGTGTACTGTTTAGCTGTAAAATGAGAAAGTTTGTGACGCGGCCGCCATTGTAAAATCTGTTGAAGGAAGCCAAGTTCTGGTCCCATGACCGGAGCACAGCCAATAGGAACGCTCTCTCTCTCTGACATGACCTGTGACCTCTGACCTCTGTGACCTCTGCCGTCACGGGCTAGATATTTCTAAAGCCTGAAAACAGAGCCATGATGAGGAGCAGAAGTCTAGTTTTCTCTCAGACCACTTGAATTACAATATGCTGAAAGGTTATTATGGAATTTTTGCCAAATTATGCCAAAAAATTGTTGCCTACTGCCACTTTAAATAGAGATTTGTCAGGTATTTAATACTTTTATTAACATGGGAGTGGGCAAATATGCTTGCTTTATGCAAATGTATGTATATATTTATTATTGGAAATTAATTACCAACACAAAACAATGACAGATATTGTCCAGAAACCCTCACAGGTACTGCATTTAGCATAAAAAATATGCTCAAATCATAACATGGCAAACTGCAGCCCAACAGGCAACAACAGCTGTCAGTGTGTCAGTGTGCTGACTTGACTATGACTTGCCCCAAACTGCATGTGATTATCATAAAGTGGGCATGTCTGTAAAGGGGAGACTCGTGGGTACCCATAGAACCCATTTTCATTCACATATCTGAAGGTCAGAAGTTAAAGCGCACTATCCGAAAACATATTAAGATCACATATATGAACTTTGAATTGTTTTTTAAACACTAACATACATATTCAGAGAATATCAAACTCACACATCACACCCCCCTTTGTTCTGACTGAGCACATGTGCTCAGATAAGAGACCATTGTGGTGAGGTCACGGCAGCCATCTTTAATTCAGCCATCTTGGTAGTTTTACATGGTCAACCATATTGATTTGTAGTCTATGCAGCCTCAGAGCATGGATGTATTAAGAGAACTGGATACAGCGTTGGAGGCGGGGCCCCGTTCATTCCTATGAAAGTTACTCAGTGGCGCATGAAGCCAAAATGGCTTGACTTTCGACTGGAATAGTACCCGGATCTTCCGGCGATCTTCTGCATCCATTGGGTCCATGGAGCAGGCGCAGTAGCGTCACATGGCTCGGTCACATGGCTCGGTCACGGGGTCACGGGGTCACGCTTTCGTCACGGCTTGCTAACTCCGCCTCCCAGCACTCGCTCCAGCCTCGGTCTGGGTCTCATTCACATGAACGGAGGAACGAAAATTACTGGATTCAGCTATTAGTGCATTTTACAACTTTAGGACCTAATGATTTAAATAAGGGCTATTCAAGTGTTCATACTGGGAAGTTGATTCACCTCAAAAAAATTATCCGCTGAGTAACAGACGTCTCTTTCCCAATGTAAGCATCACGTGACGGACACAGAAGTTGTTGTACCGCCGTTTGGCCACTACAAAAATTGGCATCAACGACCGGCGCTCTTCCTGGGGGCTTGTCTACGAGGGACACAGGATTGTTTTCTCCTAAAAGGGGGCGTGGTTATGCGAGCCTACTCTGGATGGCGTATTGTCGGTCTGATGTATTGGTACTGGCATCGTAATTTTTTAAAAGATACCCAGCTCTAGTATGTAGATACTTGTTTTTTTTTTATCTATGTTCCCATCTCTTGGTGACATTGTTGATGATGACATGACACTCTTGAGAAAAAAACATGGTGAATTCTTTAAGAACTATCAGACTTACCTAAGTTTCCTTTGTAGCACAAGTGGTGAAACAGTAACAAATGACTGTTGCTGTATTATTGCCATTTTCTTCTGGCTGTATAATCTCCTGTGTGACATCACATGTTTGGTATATGTTTCTTTATGGTGCTGATGGTTTACTGCAGCCTCAGACAGCCTCTGGAGCTGCATTCTGCACGGCACTATCGGCTCCACCCTGCTGATATTCAGCAGCAGTAGGGAGGAAGCAGATAACGCTATCTCACTCTTAACTACCCACTTCCCCTCTTTGCAATGGCCATAACCCGCTGCAATTTATGGTCAGCCAAGTCCCAGCTGGCTCCTCTCCGCCTCCTGCAGCAAAGGGAACAATAAGAGCCAGCCAGATGACAGCTCAGCCCTCACTAATGTGTGCACCGCCACGTTACTGAGTTACAGGGCTTCAGAGGAGCGGCGCTGACAGATTCCACAGATGTCAATAGACAAACTACAAGGAGGGAGAGGAGAGGGGACAGACCAGAACAGTGCAGCTGCTTTAAAGAACTACAGAAATATTAGCAGGGATATTAGTGTGCATAATCAGTCTCATCTGTCTTATCCTGCCTGTATCTGAATGGCAGTGTGTTGTAGTTGGTCAAAGAAAACACTAGTTTTAGTTAGGCTTTTCTGTCGTGTAAAAACTGATGTTGAACTAGTGAAACCCAGTGGCTCTTATGAGTATGCTAATGTAGGTCGAAAAAATGCCCCTCCTGTCTGAGCTTTAACCAGGAAGTGGGTGCACATACCATGGAAATGGTATTTTTTCAGTGATTCAGTTCATCTGTGTAATTCAGCAACATCTGCATACATATTATGCCTTTGGTTGTATCGTCAGCAAATAATGACATTTTGTGTTCATTCACCATTTCTAGTTCAGTTTTTCGGGCCAGGTTTTTGTACGCTTTGTAAATGATATATTTTTTGAGGCCATGTTAACTGATGTTTTTCAAGCTGGTTTGTAAAGCAGGCGATTTTTTATTTGGTCTCATTCTTACTGAAAACATATTTGTGAAAGTGTATATTTAAAGGGGACATGTCATGCTGATTTTCAGGTTCATACTTCTATTTCGGGTTTCTACTAGAACATGTTTAAATTCTTTAATGTTCAACAAGAGATCATTTTTCTCATACTGTCTGTCTGAATATACCTCCCTCTGTCTGAATATACCTCCCTCTGTCTGAAACGCTCCATTTTAGCGCCTGTCTCTGTAAGCCCCCCTTCCCAAAAAAACCCAGTGTGCTCTGATTGGCTTGCGACGAAAATATGATGCACCTTTGCAAAGGTAGTTCTCAAACTGTGGGCGGGAGAACTGGATACAGCGTTGGAGGCGGGGTTAGTTACTCAGTGGCGCATGAAGCCTTAATGGCTCGACTTCCGAGTGGAAAAGTACCCGGATCTTCCGGTGATCATCCGGATCTTTCGCCCATAGAGCAGGCGCAGTAGCGTCCGCTCGGTCACAGGGTGTCACGGGGTCACAGCCGTCACGCTGTCGTCACGGCTTGCTAACTCCGCCTCCCAGCCCTTGCTCCAGCCTCATTCTGGGTCTCATTCACATGAACGGAGGAAGGAAAATAACTCTGGATTCGGCTATTAGTGCGTTTTACAACGTTTAAAACCTAATGATTTAAATAAGGACTATTAGAGTGTTCATACTGGGGAGTTGATTCACCTCAAAAAAAATTATCCGCTGAGTTACAGACGTCTCTTTTCCAATGTAAGACTATGGGAAAAAGTCTTCTTGGGCCCAATGGCATCACATGACGGACACAGAAGTTGTCCGTCACGTTATGCCGTACCACCGTTTGGCCACTACAAAAATTGGTATCAAATACTCTTCCTGGGGGCTTGGTGGGCGGTTTATTCTAATGAGCCTGCATGTGACATAAGAAATCTGAAGGTCTTGTTGAATCACATGTTTTCTGATCTAGGTAGCCCACAATGAACTGACTGGGTTGTCTTATTTCACAGTCTGTGGGTTTGTAGGCACTCCAGATACCCAAATGTATGTGCACAAGCACTGAAAAAGTGGCTTTTTCATGATATGCGCTTTAAAGCACTTGCATAAAATAACTGTTATTGGTACAGAGACAAATGCGTGGATAAAAGTCAGCAATTAATGTTTCTTCATTCACCTATTACATTGTTGTTTTCTTTGAAGTTTCATCCTTTCTCAATAAACCTGTTGTCAACCACATAACGGTCTTCAGAGTCCTGATGAGGGAACAACATTTACACACCATGTGTATTGAGGACAACACTTTGGCATCCATTACAAATGTGGGCTGTTGTAGTTCTTGCATTTAGTAACGGCATACATAATGATGTATCATTGAACTACCAAAGCCAAAGTATCCATCCTGAAATGATTTGTGTGTTAATACATTGTATTGCCATGCAAAATATCGACCTGAGAGTGCACACACTGTCAACTCACTGCCGTTTAATGTCAGATCTCTAACAGTGTGTTATACAGACTCACTCCACCGTCTGTTGAAGAAAACCTGAGAAGTGCATGACCTGAGTGAAGGCTGAGAGGGACACAAAAACTTGTAGAACTGCACTGAGTAACTGGTTCAGTGGCCCAAATATAGGAATCACATAACAGCCGTTTCAGACAGAGCCTGCATTGATTGAAGCACTGCATGTGTTGTGTTTCTACAGCAAAGAAGTCCAGTGTCAGAACTGTGTGAGGGAACATGTATGGACATGTCCTGGAGTACTGGAGTACAGTGGAGGATTGGGAATTCCTTCATCTCTCTGCCAGACACACACAGACACACACACACACACACACAAGGCTAATACAGATATACAGTGTAACCAGGTTCAGCAAATGTTAACTACAAATTCACAACACTTACGCTCACCTCCCTCCCTCTATCCTCCTCCTCCCACTATCTGTACATTCCTATAACTGAAAGTTTTAGTCGATCCCATTTCTATCCAGTTTTAGGCCATAGCTTTATGTTACACTTTTAGATCTTGGTCGTTTTAACCATATCTCTTAACTGGAGAGCAGATTTTAGTCATCGGACGTGGTTTTCACAGCTGTTAAGGACTTTTCTATGCTGCACTCTCACGGAAGAGCGAGACCACACGTCCGCAAAAAAAAATCGTGGGATTACTTTTATCTTGATTTTATGTTTTTTTCCATTTTAACGATCATGTTGTTTTATGGGCTACAATGGCTGTGTGTGGACTGCAAACTTCAGTCCTCACAGCTAAGGGAGGATATCTACCGCCTGAAGTCAGAGCTTTGGATCAGCTGATTGAGAGCTTTGCCTTCGTAGCTGCTACCCAAGCAGGCATCTTGCTGTCACGCTATTCCAATTGCAGATGGTCTTGAATTCTGCGACCACCCTACCCTGGCTGGCTTCGATGGACACTGGCTCCATGCCGGTTCACCCGGAGGGCCCAGCAGGGAGGGGATCTTCTCCACAACCTCCACTAACCCTCTCTAACTGCTTCACCTTCCTGGTGGATGAGGCGGTCCATCCTGGTGATGCTTCAGCAGTCCAGGCTCCGACTGTCACCACTGCGTCTCCACCACCTGTGGCCATCATCAGACGCTCAGTAGATCAGCCTCAGGCTGAGCCTCCTAGCCCGCGTCCGCCTGCACAGATTCTCCAGCCTGGACCGCCGTTCTCAAAGCTGACAGAGGCAGCTGGGTGTCCGCTGCCCTGTCCTGACAGCTCACACACAGTATCATCTCCTCGCCCTCTCTAACCCCCAACTACACTAATCATTGGAGATTCCATAACTTTTCCATAATAGGTTTACTTCCTATTGAGAATGTAAAACTATTAGAGATAATAGAGAAACACAGGAGAAAAAGGAGGATGACAACCATCATCTGACTTTAGGACTTTTCCTGCTATAACAATTTAAAATGTCTATGTAAAAGACCATTTACAGTAGCAGCAATAAAGAAACATTAGTGCTCTGGTGCTGTACAACTATTAAAATTCAGGTTGGCAGGATTTATTTATTTGTTATTGTGGTGGTGTTTTGTTTTTTTTGCAAAACAATTAACACAAGGTGCATTTACTAGCTTTTTTCAGAGCTTTCAAACACACCTCACACCTGGTTCTCTTTAGCCTAGATGATAATAGAGTCAGTTTATTTTGGTATTGGCTGGCTACCCGGACCACTGTCATTACATTCTCAGTATAAAAGTTAGCAGTTAGCTAATTGTCTTTATACCAGGAGCAGCAGCTGCTACCACAGTTGCTGAGATCACACAGCAAACACAACAAAGTATGATGGTGCAGGAAACATTTGATTATGCGACCGCCGTGGCTGGAGGAATTCTGTTTTTAGGTTATCTGTCCGTCGGTCAGTCCCATTCTCAGGAACGCCTAGAGGGAATTTCTTCAAATTTGGCACAAACGTCCACTTGGACTGATTAGATTTTGAAGGTCAAAGGACAACATCACTGTGACCTCACGTCCATCCCATTCTTGTGAAAGTGATATCTCAGGAACACCTGGAAAGAATTTCATTACATCTGGCCCAAACGTCCACTTGGACTCAAGGATGAACTGATCAGAGTTTGGTGGTCAAAGGTCACTGGGACTTCACAAAACATGTTTTTGGTCATAACTCAAGCATACATTGTTATTCATTATGACTTTTTCACACAAATGTCTAATTGGATAAAATGATGAAGTGACGACATTTTGGACAGACATGGATGTAAACTGCAACTTGACTGATTGGCGGAGGCATAGAAACATGAGGCTGTAATTCTAGTTATGTATGGACTTCTATAATAACTTCCTGGTCCACCTACCTGCTAAATGTTTATGTCTCCTTTGTCTTCTCCTGCTCTCCTGTTTGATTCCAGCAGATTGCGAAGGTCCGGCAGCAGCTCCAGCGCAGTAAACAAGGAGGACGCCTCAGTAAAGACAAGGACCGACTGTCCCCCCTGCAGTGCAGCACCATCACCTACACCGCCCTCACCAGCACTACCAACCACACCTCCACAGCCAGACACGTTCAGGTAGTGTTATTCACATTCACTGATTTCAAAACATTGCGAAATACACCCATGTGAGTAGGAGAGTTTGGTCTGTCTGTAGAAAGTAGCATAACTTTTAGGGGGTGTGGTTTAATAATATATTCGATTTCTATAGCGCTTTTCCGGAGCTCAAAGACGCTTAACAATAGGGCAAGGGGCGGTGTGAGACAAACATCAGACAAACGACATAGACAGGCGCACACACTCGTACACACAATCAGACCAAGGGGTGGGGGGGGGGCTAGGAGAAGGCAGAGGAGATGAGATGGGTTTTGAGGCGGGACTGAAATAGGGAGAGGGAGTCAGAGTCTCTGATGAGTTGTGGGTTTGTGTGTAGTCTTCACTTTACAAATGGGGGGGAAAGTTGTGGCTATGACATTGCAATCATAAAAGAGTAAAATAATGAGATTACATGTATAGCATGGCTAGATTGATTGAAAATGTAACAGTGAAAATCAATTCTGACTGCAAAAACTCGATTTAATTAATAATATATTAAAATAAATAATTAGATTTAATGAATAATATCTCTCCTCCAATGAATCGTTATGGACGTGGTGGAGGGGTTCGTGTGCCCCAGTGACCCTGGGAGCGATTCACAGACCCTACATGAATCGGCCAGAAATGAGTTGTGACACTTCGCCTGGAAACGGGAAACCAGGGCCCCCTTTCTGGAGTCAGACTTGGGAGGGGAGCTCGCCAGCAAGCGCCTGGTGGCTGGGCCGGGCACAGCCCGAACAATCGACTTGAAGCCGCCACCCTGTGGGCTCACCACCCACAGGGATAGGCATTGGGGGTTGGGTTCAATGTGAACCGGGCAGCGTCACCTCTCTGGCGGGGAAGGAACCGGAGCTGGTGCAGGAGGTGGAGCGGTATCAACTAGATATAATTGGGCTCACCTCCACGCATAGCTCTGGTTCTGGAACCAACCTCCTGGAGAGGGGCTGGACTCTCGCCTTTTCCGGAGTTGCCCAGGGTGAGAGGTGCCGGACGGGTGTGGGGATACTCACGAGCCCCCTGCTGAGCGCCGCTGTGTTGTTCTCCCAGGAGAACGAGAGGATCGCCTCTACGTGACCGCGAGTCACTGAGAGGAAGTCTCTGACTGTTGTGACAGGTGACTGCCATATCAGACAATTAGTACTGGCAATCGAACACTATGACAATAGGACAATCAGAATATATAGACTGTGGCCCAAGCTTAGTTAGTACAAAATATTACTTTATATTACATTAATTTCTTGTAAACGGTCATGATAGTGCACTGTCAACATGAGTAGTAGTTAATAGTGTGCACTTTCTACTATTAGTATCCAGTGTATTGCATGGAATGGCTGCATCACATGGTCTTAACACAAGATGAGAATGATGTGACATACTGTGTGAAGCCATTCTTTAAATATTAGGATGTGATTCAGGTGGAGATGTTTAATTCTGTACGCATTTACTTTATCACAGTCCCTTACTCTTACACACCTACTATATACTGTTGTAAATACAACCCCTCACATTATATTATCACATTTGGAAAATGTTAATATACAAGAAGCCTTGGTCAGGTGGAAAGGAGGACACATTTGTTCTTAATCAAACACCCTGTATCTGTGCGTGTGTTGTTGTGCAGCAGTTTTCCATGTCGAAGTCGGCCCAGATGCCGCTGTCCAACATCACAGTGCCAAAGCCTTCCATCTCCAGGGTGCCCAGCAGTATGGAGGGCATCAACCATGAACTGGAGAAGGTCTTCATCAAAGATAATGGAGAGAAGGAGGAGCTCAAGGTGGGGCTCTGCTTCATTTGGATTCATACATAACCTAGGGTATCAGCAAACCTGTGAGTTACTCTAACCCTTGTTTTGACTCACCTTGTCTCAGCTTTGATTAGTATTCTGTTTTTCTTCGCTGCGGTCTGTCTCCTGTTGGGCTCTGTAGTCCCTGGAGGTTCCTGATGGGCGGCGGGCACCTTTCCCTCCCCAGCAGCGCAGCAGCAGCACCCGCAGCGTGGACACCCAGACTCCCTCAGCCCCCGGCCGGTCCAGCAGCTGCTCCAGCCTGTCACCCTGCCCCTCGCCTGCCTGCCCACCAGGATCACACGATGGCAGTCCTTACTCCACAGAGGATCTACTGTATGACCGGGATAAAGGTAAAGAACACCAAACTGTTGTTGAAGCGTTGACATGAAGGGCAAATTAATGGGTCACTGTTTCCCAGTCTAGAGATGTTACGAGGACCGATACTTCGGTACCAAGTCAATGCCAAAATTCTGTAAATGTGACTGTTACTCGATTATCGACAGTACCGCAGGTACCGTAGGTACCGTCAGGGCTCGAGACTAGCGGCGTCCCATTATCCCATCGTCCCAGGGACCATAGAAAATGTGTTTGGGACTCAGTAAATTCACTGTCGTTCATTCATTGTGAACAACAAATTTGTGTTGAAATCGGCAGGATGAAAGCTAGTTAACGTTAGCTGTTAGCAGCCAGTGGGCAGCACAGTCCTGCATGGAATTAACAGCTAACATTAACAGGATGTGCCATTGAGACATTATGATGCCTTCAGGCTCTATTCAGTAGAAATTTGTATTGGGCAAAGGTGAATTCTAATGTCATAATGTGTTCAAATTAATAATATAATATCATGTTAACGCAAATTTGTTTTAACGCCACTAATTTCTTTAACGCAACTTGCGATTTTTAGGTTGTAGGTTGTTTTAAAACTATAGAGTGAAGATAAGCGAACCTAAGGAATCCATTGGTACCCACCATGTCATACTAGCTTGTTCTGCTAAATTTTGGCAAGGAAAAACTGGCATGGCCATTTTCAAAGGGGTCCCTTGACCTCCCACCTCAATATATCTGAATGACATTGTGTTCTATGGGTACCCACGAGTCTCCCCTTTACAGACATGCCCACTTTATGAAAATCACATGCAGTTTGGGGCAAGTCATAGTCAAGTCAGCACACTGACAGCTGTTTGAGTTTGCCATTTTATGATTGGAGCATGTTTGTTAATCTAAATGCAGTACCTGTGAGGGTTTCTGGACAATAGTTGTCATTGTTTTGTGTTGTTGATTGATTCCCAATAATAAATATATAAATACATTTACATAAAGCAAGTATATATGTATTTTCCCACTCCCATGTTGATAAGAGTATTAGATACTTGACAAATCTCCCTTTAAGTTACATTCTCAACAGAAGTATCAGAATTCAACCTTATAATCAGTGAGGACCACTTCATACAGCACAGCCTCTCACTTACTCATCGGAAGGTGATATAAATACTTTTCAGTCTAATGATTAGACGACTAAACTAATTTAGAGTCAATTAATAAATAAGGTCAGTTTAAGAAATTGATAGTTGATATTAAACTAATTAAGAAATCCATCAATAAGCTAAACCTAAATTAGGCCACCCCTAAATTTAGAATATGAATCTACTTCACAATCTTCCCTGGTGCTTCTTAAACTCTCAACTGCTTAAGGGTGCATTAATACCTAAACTAAATTTAATTGATAGGCAAACGTCAAACAACAAATTCAATCAGATATCAGTCACTGAATTGGCCTGGTCACATTTGATTCGTTTCGATCCAGAAATGTTCATCGTGGTATTAACTGTATTCCTTCATTCATCCTTTATTCGTTCTATTCCTTTTTCCTTTTGTTTTTACCATTTATTCACTTATTTTCTGTTAGTAGTTTAGTCATGTAGTTAGTCAAATAAACATTTCATTTTATAAAGAATTTGGTTATTTGATGTGTGCGTACATAAAACAACTCAAATCACTGTACACTATGCCCAAGAACTCCGTCGCATCCGTGAGATTATGAGACTCAATTGATTAATATCAAATTTTGCAACCTGTTTTTACAAAATTGGTTGGAGACTCGTTGAATTCTGATATTAAAACTAATTGTGTGTGATATCTGAAGCTGAGTGTCATCAATCTCCTTCACAATTTTGAATTAATTTTTATAGTTCATGTGTTTATGATTCCTAATTTGGAGTTATTAATAATAGACATATTTTGTTATTAATTAATGATTGATTATTAATATGCTCCATGCAATAATTTTACTATTTTTACGTTTTTATAAGCACATCTACTCCATGAGATGGATTGGTGGTGGACATCAAAAATGCTCCAGAAGTGCTTAAAAACTGTTTCTCCTGGATCTCTATGTTCACAGACAGTGGAAGCAGCTCACCACTGCCCAAGTTTGCCTCCTCACCCAAACCCAACAACAGTTACATGTTCAAGCGAGAGCCGCCAGAGGGCTGTGAGAAGATTAAAGCTTTTGAGGAAATGAGGTATAGACAGTTTGATACTTGTGTTGAATTCAAACGTTTCTCTGCTGCCTCAGGAATGTGTGATCCTCACTGACACTGCATGTGTTTCTCAGCAGCTCCAGGCAGTCCACATCGGCATCGGTCCCCCTCTTCTCCTGCCCCGACAAAAACAAAGTCAACTTCATCTCGACGGGCTCGGCGTTCTGCCCCGTCAAACTCCCCGGCTCCCTGTACCTCGCCTCGGCCTCGGAGCCCGAGGAAGACGAGGACAAAGCGGAAGCGGCCTCTGGCTCAGAGCCCCAGGGGGCCGCATCACTCTACGGAGCCCCCACTCAGGTCTCCACGAGCACCAGCACAGACGACCCCCCGGAGGAACCCGGTTCGCCCTCAGAGACTGCAGACCCCCAGACAGACAGCCCGGCCATCAGCTAGACCTGAGCAGAGCTGGCCTCTGACTCCGGGATCCACACTAGCGACCACCGACCATCACCACCGACTGTCCCACCCACCAACACCTCCCTCTGCTCTGCCAGGGGAGCCTCCGTCTCTCTGTGCTGAACCCCTCCACCCCCCTTCTATCTCTGCATGACGTAGCAACAATGTCCCGAATAACCACCACCGCCACCACAAAGACTCGCCACCTTAATGTTCTGTCCTGCAAAATGTCTGAGCTGTTGTTGGCAGGGAAGGACCTGATGGTTTAAAGGTTATCATATGCAGGAATCAGAGGGAAGAATGGAGCACGATGGATGGGGGGAGGGGCATGCATTTTAAACTGGTAGTATATTTCTGATTAAATTATGTGTTGTGTTCTGTTTCAACATTCACAGTATGAATAAGCTCTCTAAACATTTACTATATTCACATATATCTCTATGAAAAAAAAAAAAGAAAAATGCTTGTTTAAAAAAAAAAAAATCCCAAACTGTGTATTGCTGTGTTATGTACCTAACAGGAAAAACAGCTGTACTATTCAGGATTATGTTTACACTAACCAGGTCACATTGTCAAACCCTGTCTAAAAAATGCAATGAGAAAATAATTTGGGCAAAGAGAAAAAAAGACAAACTGGCCTCAAATCGGTTGCACAGTGTCTGCATCTGGCCTCGCTTCAGGTATTTCACAATCAGAGTCTATACTCAGGTAATTTGGAATATACTTCCATACAAATATCTGCAATTTGACCAAGCAGAATGGATTCACTGTCATTTATTAATGTTTATTCTCATTCCTTTCTGCTCCAGAGTCCAGTCCGAGACTAGACTCGTGATAACTAACTGCAGAGGGTAAAGGGTTGAAGTAGTGGGCATCCCCTCATGGTCGCCTTCTCTGACTGGTGGTGGGATGGGGGTGGGGGGGGGGGGGGGGTTAGAAAGGGACATGGAGGACACGATGTGCGTGTGATTATTTACTCAAAGTCCCACGTGTGTATGTTTGTGCGTCTGCGTGTGTACGTACGTCTTGTCTGTGCATCCTGCGACTGCGCGTGTGACGCTTTAAACCCTCTAACAATGGATCCATTAGGTTGTCTAGTTTCATATGATACCAGTACCTTCTAGCTCTAACACTGAGCCTGCTACCGCCTCTGAAAGATGGTGAAGTCGGTCGGGATCACCGGTGAGGGTTAAAAGCGTCACACGTGCATGTACAGTCGCAGGATGCGCCCACAAGACGTACATACACACGCATGCGTGTTTGTGTTTGAGTCATAGATATGAGTAGATATGAGTCATACATGATATAAAACTGTAGATGCAACATTTTTTAATGTTAGCTATGCTAACTTGGCTAAAAAGTAACGCATAGTAACGTTAAAGTTACAACAAAGTTATTAATATTACCTTAACATTTGACAGCTAAGCAGCTGATTCCATGCCAATCAAGTGTAAAGTAAACAACGTGTTAACGACAAGAAGCGCCTGTCCTTAATAACATTTTATAATATCTCACGACAAATTCAGCAAGTCACATCTCAACCAAAATTAGCCGTCTTGAATCCCGCAATCAGGCATCATATATTAACATCACTTGTCAGCTTGCCTCGTGCCTTTACACAATTTCCTTTCAGTAAAGCAAATAAAAAATAATCCATGTCTTGATCAGGTAGGTTAAAGTAATCCAGTTGGAGAAAGGAGATTTGTACTTCAGCAGTTCAGGTCAAGTTTGCCATTTTGCTAAATTCCTGCGATTTCTCCACATTATCATCGCAAAGTGACTGAGTGCCTATAGGCCACAATACTGAATCTATTTAGGATTTCTACATAAAAGATATTGCTTAATGTAATATATTAGCCATTCACGATACCAAAGATAGTTCTTCCATATTAAGTTCAGGCAAAATTGAAAAAATAAAATCATTGTCTGCAATATAAATGCACAATTATGAGATTTTCGTCATGATTGAAAGCGTGATTTGTTCTCTTGGAGCTATAATAATTAAAATTCTACCAAAATCTTGTTTTTTTGGTCCATTTTAGACAGACACAGTTGTCTTACACTCATTATTCTCAGTATTATTACTCATAATACTTTGAATAAAAAACAGTATTGGTGTATTAGTAGAAAAATATAGGATTATAAGAGCAACATAAGACTCTTTCCCCATAGGTTCCAATTACAGCAAGTTTAAAACTGTACCCAGGTAAGATGGCACCATATTGGTTCCATCCTGGAATGACAAGTCATTAGAACACGTCACATCTATATATTATATCTATGGTTGGAGTTACACGTGCGTTGTATTGGCTGAGTTGTACTAATCACATACAGACGCACATACACGTGTCCTCCGTGTCCCTTTCTACCCCCATAGTGTGTGTGTGTGTGTGTGTGTGTTGGTGGAAGCATGCTGGACAGAGACTTGGATGACATACAGTGGTTGTCTGATATGTAAGCCTGCCGACAGTGTGATTGGCTCTCCTGAGCCTGTTGACAGTGGACCAGAAGTGGACAAGTCTTTAGTACCATTACATGAGGATACAATCAAACTGAAGCATTTGGTTCGTTAAAGTTGCACATTGGAGGTATAGTTGTACCGACATTTTTTTGAGATAGAAATGATCTTATTTGATGAATCTTGTGCAACTAGCCTGACTTAATCAAGACTAAAACCAGAGCGATACTGGATTTCTGAGGCAATATGTGTGAGTTTAAAAAGCAACAACAATATATGACGAATATTTGGTTTTAACACCAAATTTGTTGATGAGAATCCCTTGAAGTTGGATTATAAGACCAAATATCCTACTCTGACCAAGAGTAGGATATTTCCCATTTGAAACATGTCTGTAGTGATGTATCAACCAACAATTCTTCCAATGCAATATATTATCAGCCGTTAAAATTGACAGCAGATGTATTAGGGCTGTTTCTCAAAAAATGCAATTTGAATGAATGAGAACTAACAATTACTTGATTGGAAAGCACCCGGTTATTGAGGCCTAAAAACATCAGACTTAATAAGATTTTCCAGCCTCTGTGAGTGGATTTAACTTTTGCTGAACAGCGGCCATTTTTGGCAAAAGTAACAGTAAATGGGTAAATATAATGTAACAGTAGCACAAGTACTGACTCAGTAATATTTCACAGCAATATCGATCTAAAGTTTGTTAAAGGCAGGGTTGACGATTATATCCAGTATACACTATTTATTATATTGGTTGAAATGGTCTTTACACCCCGACAGCAATCCATTACTTATGAGCTCTGAAAAAAGACCGGAAAAGAGCCGTCATCTGTAGCTGCTGTAATCCTGTAAAACGGTCTACCAATCACTGCCTCTGCACCCAGTTGTAAAGAACCAATCAGATGCCTCCCACTCTCCCTGCTTGTTCTCTCCCCTTGGCGTGCACAAGCCTGAACTCAAAGTGCGTCGCCGCCGCACGTTTCCTGGAGAATGGAAGAGAAAACTCAGCCCTGCAGTAGCACTGCACAGGTTACTTGTCATGAGGAAGCGTTGTTGAGTTGAGGTCCTCTCTCCGCTTTTTGTCTGTGAAGAAGTTACGATGCGACGGTGCTCGTGCACGTGTGTGGGGGGCGTTGCCTTGGAAGGAGTTTCGAGGGGAGGGGGTGGGTTTAGACGGAGTTCCTGAGGCGATGCTACATTCAAATTATGCTAGTTCTCCAATATCGTCGACCCTATCTTCAACATTAGTTAACATTAGCCACCATAAGCTACCGGTCATACCAGATGAAGTAAGGCTGTAGCAGTGAAATCTCTAAGTGTATTGAATTGGCCAAGAGTGTGTATTAATGCTCATGAATTCAAATTTACAATTGCAAGGAAGAATGTGTTATTTCCTCGTTTAAAGGTGACATGGTGATACAAAACAGCAGTATACGCTTAGCATTAGCCACAATTAAGCTACTATTCATTAGGCGGTCGCTTCTCAAAAAATCTAGTTTGAATGGAGGAGAACTAATGCACAATTCTTGGCAATGAATTCAACCACAGCCCACTTAGCCTAATCTCAAAATATGTTGTAGACTGTGCAGTGCCTCCACTGCCACACTTGAGTTAAGATAATGGTGATTTGTTGTCATGGTAATGCTAACTGGGCATCCCCATTGGAAGCGAGACGGAAGTAAGACGTGAGTAGCGCGTAAGCGTTCTTCCCTGTGTTCCCAAATCAAGCGGTAGTTTGAATTTTGAATAAAAGCTGTGATGATGCATTGGTTTCGGTCGGGCTCAAATGAAGACAGGATTCTGGTAAAAATCCCAGCAAAATAAATCTGGGAGTGACATTTTTCTGACTAAAATGTTTGACAGCAAGGGGAACAGTAGGACTGGGTTTGGATTTTTTAAGGTATCTAAGTTTGACTACCAGTAACAATACAATGCTTTATTCAACACCTTACTTTGAATATAAACCGTTTAAAAAAAATGTTTTAATTATTTTGCAAAACCCTTTTTTTCATTTGAAAAAGTTCTGAATTTCTCCAATGTTTAAAGTTGTCTAAACAGTTGCTTGCATAATAATTTTGCCTAAATAAAATACAGCCTAACCCTAACCTTAATTGGTTAAATAATTATTTAAAGATGTAATAATCAATATTTTTATATCCAAAATGGATCAAATGGCTATATACGCAACGTGAAAAGGGTCACTTGTAGTGATGAACCCACAGTGAATTTCACCCTACTCTGCAGTTCTCCTCAGTAATATGGAGCTTTTTAAGCCTCTTTTAGCCCATTGTTTTAGTTTTATGGCCCACAAACTCCCCAGTACACTACCCTCCCACCACCAAATGGTATACAGACAAAGTTAGTGTCTAACTGGCAAAGAAAGTGGATCATTTATTACTTAAAAAGTCAGCTATTTTTCTCAGGAGTTGGTAGAGACCAAACCAGAGCTAAAGGGAGTGTGAATTGTCACAAATTGACACAAACACGACTCCAGATGAGTGCTAATGTTGCTCTGTGTCTGCTGTCTGCTATGTGTGAATAAGTAATTTATTTGCGAACAACTATTTAAGGTAAATAATATGTTGATGTTGTGTTTCCAGCTTGTTCTGCTGCCCCCAAGTGGCCAAAAGATCAATTAATGCAGCTTTAAATCAGACACTGCCTGATAAAAGAATTAGAAAAAAACATTACAAAACTCAGTAAGTATTTAATGTCTGAACAGTTTGGATAATTAGTGTTACAGACACAGTAGCACATTTCAATCAGTACCAGGAAAGTATTGAGAATGGACACCCAGTCCTAGGCAACAGTAGATCTAGCCACACGGTTTGCACAAGCTAAAAATGAACTATAGCCATACAAGATGAATGTTTTCACAACTTTTAACTCCAATCTGCATATCCAAACTTATTATAATTTATATTCCATTAATGCATTACATGAGATTTTAGCATTCAAGACATAAATAGCCTCATGACGATCCATTCCTAAAATATATCTCTAGCTCGCTGTCAGAGACTAGCTACTGTACTAAGAGATGTTTGGTTGCAGCTACAGTCGCACCTTCATATGTTTGACGCACAGATAAAAGGATCACACTGGCCTGCCTCCCTCTCACTGTCTGTTATTACTGAGTGTTTTTGGAACCCCAATGTTACCACCAAGCAACAAAACCTGAACATCTCATGTATCCTCTAGGCTGTTGAATAAGCGCCACCATGCCCAAGTGTAATTGATCCACAACTTTCATTTGCAAAAGTGAAACATAACCCACATTTATTTTGATATTTGGTGTGCTTGTGGAGTTCCTGCATTGACGCTCCTTTTCATATTTTGTATATGTGGCTTTTAAAGAGGCTCAATGCAATGTCGTAGTTTCTTAAGACATTTCAGCACCTTACCAAGAGCTATGGCTTTCCCAATGTCCCACATACTGTATACTCGGCATTGGTAAACTAGATGTGTGCAATAATAGGAAAAAAATGTGTTGTCTGTTCTTTGACACAAGCGTCTCATCTTGTATTCCTTTGGTTTTGAGCATGGGGGCTGGATCAGCAAGTAGTTTGTTACTATAGCCATCAACTGATACAAATCCAGCACTGAGAGTGACCAGAGCACATCACTGGCAGATCAGAGTGTTCATCAACTCACTACATGATAACTCCTTGTGTAACCTACAGTGTCAAAGTTCATGCACAATGGCAATAAAAAAAACTATTGGTTGTTTTGTCCATTGTTGTAGTGTGTGTGCGTCAGTAAAGGGAGAGTCTGGGAGCATCACTACTGATACCACAAAAATATCTACGGTACAAGGTCTTTGTACATGTTGACAGCTACTGTACCATACACAGAATCTGCTTTTGTGATTTTTGTACATACATCTCTATCTGTTTATTGGACAGTGTCCTCTAGGGTGTAGCATAAAAAATATAATTCCAGGCACTGAAGTATTTGGTTATCAATGAAAGAAGCCTTGGAAACACTTTAGAATATGGCCCGCAAGGCTTCCGGTAATGGCGTCGGCGTGAGCGACTGCGTTTCTTGTCTCTCCCTGCCCATTTCTTTGCATTCGCCTTCCCCAGCACCAACAAAGTTATTGCAAAGTCTTTCTATGAACACTGCAAAATGCCGAAACCTCCAAAACAGAACAAAACGGACCAACAGCGTGAAATTACCGAAGATTCTGCTACCTCAGGTGATGCTGACATCGAACATGCGGCTAGCTCTGGAAGTATGCTAGCGTTACCTGGGCTCTCGTCGGAAGCTTCGCTCAAACACATCGCCGATGTTGTCTCAGTGGAGTGACGACGTACCCAAAAGATCTTCAATGAGGCTTTCACCAAAACTGAGACCAGGCTGGATGAGAAAGTCGATAACATTGTTAAACGCATTGATGTTTTTGCTGCGGCTACCGACTCCCTTGCTACACGTCAGACCGAATCAGAGGCACGTATCTCCGCCTTGGAAGACGATGTTGCACCGCTGATGGGAAAACTAGCTGCGGTGGAAAAACTTAATGCGGAGCTGACAGCAAAGGTCACTGATCTGGAGGGTCACTCCAGACGGGACAATATTAGAATTTGAAACCTCCGGGAGTCAGTTGAGGGGAGTGATCCCCTAAAATTCTTTGAAGAATTTATCCCCAGAGTTTTGGAGCTGTTGAACGGTGTCCAGAAGTCGTTTAAAGACCCGAAGGATGCCAAGGCTTTTTTGGAGGGTAATATCTGACTTGGACTCTTGCACACACTGCTGGGTGTTTGGTGAGTCATTACTAGTAACTTACATGCCTTGTACCCCCTTAGAAATCATCTTATTTGGTCGTATTATTTTTCCTTTCCCTTTTCAATAGCTGTTTTTATATTTTTATTTATGTTGCTTTTCAGCTCATTTTCACAACACAATACATGTTTGAATATTATTTTAAATATGTTTACACAATATTTGGTTTGTCTTTTGTGACAACTTCATCATGCTTTATTATTATCTTTGCATATCATTTTATATATTCATTCAAGGCGTTTGACCGGCTGGAGTGGCAGTTTCTTTGGTCAGTGTTGGAGGTTATGGGTCTGGGGTCCTCCTTCATAAATATGATCAGGATACTGTATGCTAACCCAACAGCTATGGTACTGACAGGTAGGACTTGTTCCTCCCTGTTTAACATAGCCAGAGGTTCCAGACAGGGATGTCCTTTAAGTCCACTTCTTTTTGCTCTTTCTCTGGAACCTCTGGCTCAAATAATTCGCATGGCTAATGATATCACGCCTATTACCATCTGTGGAACAAATCATCACATATCGTTATATGCAGATGATATCTTGCTGTATGTAAGTAATGCACAACAGTCTATCCCTAACATTTTGGCTATTTTCAGAAGTTTCGGTGATATATCAGGGTACAAGATTGTGGAGGGAGGGCGTGGTCGCTGTTCAGCTGCAGGGGAGAGAGGGGTGGAGCAGCTCAGGGAGCAGGGTTCAGGTGAGTTAATTGCGCGCAGCTGGGATGAGTGATCTAACGACTCCTCTCTTATATGCAGTAGTGTCGGGCTGGGACGCGAGGACTGAGAAGCCAGGGACCGGCTCTCCCGAGCATGGTACTGAGACACGGACTGAGAAGAGAGTATATTGTATAGTGTGCAGCCAGAGCGCACGGCGCCAGTGTTGAAGTGTGTATGTGTGTAAGTGCTAAATAAAGAGCACGATAACTGGATCCTGCCTCCTATTGACTTTGTGTGTGCTGAGGTGAACTCCCGTAGTAGCAGTCGGCTACATTGGCGTCAGGAGCGGGATCAGCACCAAAGGAAGAGGCATGTCGGATCCCCAGTCCCCGCAACAACAGACGCCGCAGCCGGTGGCTGCACTGGCGCAGATGCTGGGGGAGATTGCCACGATGAGCCAGGAGCAGGCGATGGTGAACCGGCAGTACCTGGAGGCGCTCCACGCGCAGACGGAGAGGCAGACCCGGGTGCTGTAAAACCTGCTGGCTCGGTCGGGGCCCGCGACGTCTTCGGCTCCACCTTCCCCATTGTCAGGCATCTCCCTCCATAAGATGACCGAGGCTGACAACCCCCAGACCTTCCTAGAAATGTTCGAGGCGACTGCGCTCACGTGCAACGGGCCGTGCGCCTGCTTCCCCTGCTGACGGGCGAAGCCCAGACCGCGGCGCTCGGCCTGCCGGCCTTTTCGCGGGTGAGCTTCGGGGATATTCAGAAGGCCGTCCTGGACAGACTTGGCTACTTCCCCGAGGACCACCGCAGCCGGTTCCGCTCTGCCCTGCTGGGGTCCGCTGGTCGGCCCTTCATTTACGCCCAGCAGCTGAGGGACCCTGCTTTTAGGTGGCTGCAGCCGGGGGAATCCGCGGCCATGACTTCATTCTAAGTCATGGCCGCACCGTGACTCCACGCAGCGCACCACAAGCTCAAGTCTGCGTATTTGATGCTGTAACTATTCAAACTAGCATCTGATCCTGAACTCTATTATAATCCGAGTTGTTTCAAAGAAACTATTGCTTCAGCAACTTTATCTCTTTAAAGCGCACACCTTATTTCCAACTAGTGTTTGCTGAATTGAAAGACAATGGAGGAAGGCATGATCTCCCTACAAACGCTATGGAATGCCATTCAAACTATTAAGACTGACATGCTGTCCCATTTCGACCAAAAGATGGATCATTTACGGGTTCCTGAGTCGGTAGAGAGTCATAATATCCTCAGCTTTATGTCCAAACTGATCCTTGATCTTTTGGTGCATGAAAACTTCCCTGAGCCACCGGTCATCGAAAGGGCGCATCGCATTCACACTTCTCGGCGTGATGACAGAACCACGCGTCGACCCCTTCTGGTCAAACTTCTCAACTTCCAGGATAAAGTGAAAATACTACGCCTTGCCAGAGCAAAGAAGGAACTGCTCTATAATGGCAGCCCTATTCTCATTTATCCAGATTACAGTGCAGAATTGATGAAGAGGCGCCGCTGCTTTGACACAGTCAAGAAAAGGCTCCATGAACTTAACCTCAAGTTCTCCCTCCGTTACCCCTGCACACACAGTGTGATTGTTGACGGCAAACCGAAGCTTTTCCGTTGTCACAAAGAGGCTGAAGCTACGTTCATGTCGCCCATGAGCTCCCCATCCTTCTTGAAGCTGCCCTCTTCTTCTTTCATGAACTCTCCCTCGTAAAGTGGATCTGTAAAGGTGCTGTTTTTTTTCCTCATCTTCCTTCACTTTCTTCATCCAGTCGCTTTTTTGTTAATAATGTATTCCCGACGTAGCTGATGTTTACAAAGCGACATGTGATGAATCATCTTGACGACTGCTGTAAGTTTTCTTTTTTTTTTTTTTCTTTCTCCTGTTTAAACTAAACAAACTTCAGTTAGCCTACTGTATTGCTCCAAGTCAAGCCTGTGTTGTTTACATTATACTGCAGCAAATGAAACTGGTGTAGTCGTAAAATTGGACTGTCGCAATGACGCTGTTCCTTTTCCTTTTTTCATCTCCTTTCCTTCGTTTTTTCCTTCCAGCAGGCTATATCTATCCGTTCTTTCCTCTTCCCTCATCTCTTATTTTTATGTACTCCTCTTTAACAATTTATCCACTCATTAATGAAAGTTTGAGATATTCTTTAAAAGTGTGTAAGCATATACATAGCTGAGATGCATATTTTTTTTTCTTTTCTTCTCTCTCTTTATTATTTTGTTTAAGCTGTATAACCGGGGATACAAATATAGTTTGTTTAGTTGTACCTTTCCTCTTGGGTTGTACAGACTGTGCTTTGTGGTGCTCCTCTAGAGACCTATTGAGATGCCCTGGCCTACTTGTTTTGGGTCTGCTCCTGGGCTGCAATTTAATTTATTTTTTTCTGTGATTCAATTTATGTTTTCTTGTGTATTTGTTATTAGTATGTCTTATTTGTACAACCTTTTCATATATACTTGGACCAATGATCTCTCTAGTTCATGTCTGAACAGTGATAGTGCTAACTCTTATTTAACTGTAAAGTGGATAATACGAAAGGAATAAAAATTATACATTTGAATGTCAGGAGCCTTGTTCCAAAAATTGACTTACTCAGAGCATGGGTTGCCTCTCACAAACCAGATGTCATTACACTATCCGAAACATGGCTGAGTAGTAAAATTGCAGACTGGGAAATCACATTACCGAATTATGTTTTACATAGAGTTGATAGGAGCACCAGAGGTGGTGGAGTGGCTACATATGTTTTATCAAAATGGGCCTCCGTACTATTAATACCTCATGAAGACCCAAAATATTTTGAGTGTCTCTTTGTTAAAATAATTCTGCATGCCAATAAATATATTACTATAGGAAATGTGTACAGACCCCCAGCTGCACCTGCTGAGTCATCTAGTTGCCTGAATTCCACAATTAACTCCATTGATTCTAGTAACGAAATTATTATTTTAGGTGATTTTAATAAAAAATTGGCTAGATAGGTCTTCTTGTAAAGATAAAAATGTTTTTTCAAACTTGAACTTATCTCAACTAATCAATGAACCCACTAGAGTCACTCCCATCTCTCAGTCATTGCTTGACTGGATACTTGTCTCACATCCAGGCAGAATCTTAAAAGCTGGTGTTTTGTCAGACTGTTTCAGTTACCATTCAGTAATCTATTGTGTTTGGAAGATAAAGATACCCAAATCCCCACCAAAATTGATTAAAATCAGACAATACAAAAAAATGGATCCTGAAATGTTTATTCATGATTTAACTGCTATTAACTGGGAAAGACTCCGACTAATACCTGATGTCCACAACGCTTGGGATTTCTTTTACTCTGAATTCATCAAGGTGGTTGATAAACATGCTCCCTGGACATTGTGTAAAGTTAAAGGGAGACATCTACCCTGGATCAACTCGGAACTCATATCTCTGTTTAGGCAGAGGGATAAAGCATGGGCCAAATTTCGACAGACGAGGAAACATGCAGATTGGGAAATATATAGACAACTAATAAATAGCAGCAAGACTCATGTTCGAAATGCAAAATCTAATTACTATAAAGAATGTCTCAGTGATAATTTTTAAAATCCTAAACAATTCTGGTCCAAAATAAAAGACGTACTTAATAAATCTGATAAATTTTTTCTAAATCAATTGACAGTTGCTGATATAATACTGAACGATCCTTCACTGATTGCATCTGCTTTCAACCAGCACTTTTCCTCAGTCTGTGCTGATCTAATTCCCAACAGTGTACACATGACTTCTGACTCCACTTCAGTTTGTCAAAATACTTTAAATTTTTACATAATAACTCCCACTGATGTCTGCAATGCCATCTGTGATCTCAAAGAGAGCAGTGGTCCTGGACTTGATGGTATAGAAACTAGGTTCATTAAATTAGCATCTCATATTGTTACCTATCCACTCGTCAATCTGTTTAACCTTTCACTCCGTACCTGTGAAATACCAGCCATTTGGAAATCTGCACGCATCACCCCTCTTCATAAGGGAGGTGACACTCTGGATCCTAATAATTACAGACCCCTCTCAATCATCTGTGCTATTGCCAAAATATTTGAAAAAATTATTTATAATCAATTATCACAGTACCTTAATGATACTAACATATTTTCCCCGTATCAATTTGGTTTTAGACCTAATTTCTCCACATCTACTGCTCTCCTGAAATTTACGAATGATGTTTTTTCTGCATCTGATCGTGGTCATCTTACTGGAGCAATATTTATAGATCTTACTAAAGCCTTTGATCTGGTGGATCACTATCTCCTTCTTGACAAACTCCATGCTATTGGTCTTTCCCAACATGCTTTATTATGGTTCAATTCTTATCTTCATAACAGAAAGCAATGTGTGGTTTTGAAAGGGTGTAAATCGGATTTGCTCACTCAGCAGAGAGGTGTGCCTCAAGGTTCCACCTTAGGGCCACTCCTGTTTTCAATTTTTATTAATGATCTGCCACTTATTTTTTTCTGATTGCTGTGCCCAATTATATGCAGATGACACAATTATATATACATCAAATGCTTCTACATCACATATTCAAGAGTCTTTACAGTCTGATTTTAATACTCTACAAAACTGGTTATCAGCTAACAAATTACTGCTTAATAAATCAAAAACCTTCACAATGCTTTTTGGTGTGAGACAAAATCTCAAGTCCAAATCCAATTCTTTGTTGTTGACTTGTAGTGATGGTAGATTTCTTCAGAAAGTCGACACAATTAAATATCTAGGTGTGTGGATTGACTCACAACTTACATTTAAACCTCACATTGAGCAAGTTATAAATGACATCACACTATGACTTCACACTATGACATCCCCATGACATTGTGACATAACACTATGACATCACACTATGACTTCACACTATGACATCCCTATGACATTGTGACATTACACTATGACATCACACTATGACTTCACACTATGACATCACACTATGACTTCACACTATGACATCACTATGAAATTGTGACATCACACTATAACAACACACTATGACTTCACACTATGACATCACTATGAAATTGTGACATCACACTATGACATCACGCTATGACTTCACACTATGACTTCAAACTATGACATCAAACTATGACATCACACTATGACGTCAAAATATGACTTCACACTGTGACATCACATTTTGACTTCACACTATGACATCACACTATGACTTCACACTATGACATCACACTATGACATTGTGACATTACACTATGACATCACACCATGACTTCACACAATGACATAACTATGAAATTGTGACATCACTATGACATTGTGACATCACACTATGACTCCACACTATGACATCACTATGACATTGTGACATCAAACTATGACATCACTATGACATTGTGACATCACACTATGAAATCACACTATGAATTCACACTAGGACTTCACATTATCACTTCACACTATGAATTCACACTTTGACATCACGCTATGACTTCACATTATGACATCACACTATTACTTCACACGATGACATCACTATGACTTTGTGACATCACTATGACATTGTGACATCACTATGACATTGTGACATCACTCTATGACATCACACTATGACTTCAAATTTTGACATCACATTTTGACTTCACACTATGACATCACACTATGACTTCACACTATGACATCACACTGACTTCACAATATGACATCACTATGAAATTGTGACATCACTATGACATTGTGACATCACACTATGACTCCACACTATGACATCACTATGACATTGTGACATCACACTATGACATCACACAATGACTTCACACTATGACATCCCTATGACATTGTGACATCACACTATGACATCAGACTATGACATCACTATGACATTGTGACATCACACTATGACATCACACTATGACATCACACTATGACATCACTATGACATTGTGACATCACACTATGACATCACAGTATGACTTCACACTGACATCACTATGATATTGTGACATCACACTATGACATCACACTATGACTTCACACTATGACATCACACTATGACGTCAAACTATGACATCACACTATGACATCACACTATGACTCCACACTATGACATCACTATGACATTGTGACATCACACTATGACATCACACAATGACTTCACACTATGACATCACTTTGACATTGTGACATCACACTATGACATCACACTATGACTTCAGACTATGACATCACACTATAACTTCACACTACGACATCACTATGACATTGTGACATCACACTATGAAATCACACTATTACTTCACACTAGGACTTCACACTATGACATCACACTGTGACATCACTATGACATTTTGACATCACACTATGACATCACACTATTACTTCACACTATGACATCACTATGACATCACACTATGACTTCACACTATGACATCACTATGACATAGTGATATCACACTATGACTTCACACTATGACATCATTATGACATTGTGAAATCACACTATGACATCAAACTATGACATCACACTATGACTTCACACTATGACATCACTATGACATCACACTAGGACTTCACACTTTGACATCAGTATGACATTGTGACATCACACTATGACATCACTATGACTTTGTGACATCACACTATGACATCACA
Source organism: Sebastolobus alascanus (assembly GCA_916701645.2). Classification (NCBI taxonomy): domain Eukaryota; kingdom Metazoa; phylum Chordata; class Actinopteri; order Perciformes; family Sebastidae; genus Sebastolobus; species Sebastolobus alascanus. The sequence goes on along the minus strand of CAKAOJ020000629.1, from coordinate 15,115 downwards.
CTATGACTTCACACTATGACATCACACTATGACATCACTATTACATTGTGACATCACACTATGACATCACAGTATGACATCACACTATGACATCACTATGACATCACACTATGACTTCACACTATGACATCAAACTATGACATCACTATTACATTGTGACATCACACTATGACATCACACTATGACTTCACACTATGACATCACTATGACATCACACTATGACTTCACACTATGATATCACTATGACATTGTGATATCACACCATGAGATCACACTATGACATCACACTATGACTTCACACTATGACATCACTATGACATCACACTATGACTTCACACTATGACATCACACTATGACATCACTATTACATTGTTACATCACACTATGACATCACACTATGACTTCACACTATGACATCACTATGACATCACACTATGACTTCACACTATGATATCACTATGACATTGTGATATCACACCATGAGATCACACTATGACATCACACTATGACTTCACACTATGACATCACTATGACATCACACTATGACATCACACTATGACTTCACACTATGACATCACTATGACATCACACTATGACTTCACACTATGACATCACTATGACATTGTGACATCACACTATGACATCATACTATGACATCACACTATGACTTCACACTATGACATCACTATGACATCACACTATGACTTCACACTATGACATCAGTATGACATTGTGACATCACACTATGACATCACTATGACTTTGTGACATCACACTATGACATCACAATATGACTTCACACTATGACATCACACTATGACATCACTATTACATTGTGACATCACACTATGACATCACAGTATGACTTCACACTATGACATTACTATGACTTTGTGACATCCCACTATGACATCACACTATGACTTCACACTATGACATCACTATGACATTGTGACATCACACTATGACATCACACTATGACTTCACACTATGACATAACACTATGACTTCACACTATGACATCCCTATGACATTGTGACATAACACTATGACAACACACTATGACTTCACACTATGAAATCACTATGAACTTGTGACATCACACTATGACCTCACACTATGACTTCACACTATGACTTCACACTATGACATCAAACTATGACATCACACTATGACGTCACAATATGACTTCACACTGTGACATCACATTTTGACTTCACACTATGACATCACACTATGACTTTACACTATGACATCACACTATGACATTGTGACGTCACACTATGACATCACACTATGACTTCACACTATGACATCCCTATGACATTGTGACATCACACTATGACATCACAGTATGACTTCACACTATGACATCACTATGACTTTGTGACATCACACTATGACATCAAACTATGACTTCAAACTATGACATCACTATGACATCACACTAAGACATCACTATGACATTGTGACATCACACTATGACATCACTATGACTTTGTGACATCACACTATGACATCACACTATGGCTTCACACTTTGACATCACACTATGACATCCCTTTTACATTGTGACATCACACTATGACATCACAGTATGACTTCACACTATGACATCACTATGACTTTGTGACATCACACTATGACATCACACTATGACTTCACACTCTGACATCACTATGACATTGTGACATCACACTATGACATCACACTATGACTTCACACTATGACATCACACTATGACTTCACACTATGACATTACTATGACATTGTGACTTCACACTATGACATCACACTATGACTTCACACTATGACATCACACTATGACATCACACTATGACATCACACTATGACTCCACACTATGACATCACTATGACATTGTGACATCACACTATGACATCACACAATGACTTCACACTATAACATCACTTTGACATTGTGACATCACACTATGACATCACACTATGACTTCAGACTATGACATCACACTATAACTTCAAACTACGACATCACTATGAAATTGTGACATCACACTATGAAATCACACTATGACTTCACACTATGACATCCCTATGACATCACACTATGACTTCACACTATGACATCACTATGACATAGTGATATCACACTATGACTTCACACTATGACATCACTATGACTTTGTAAAATCACACTGACATCAAACTATGACATCACTATGACATCACACTAGGACTTCACACTTTGACATCAGTATGACATTGTGACATCACACTATGACATCACTATGACTTTGTGACATCACACTATGACATCACACTATGACTTCACACTATGACATCACACTATGACATCACTATTACATTGTGACATCACACTATGACATCACAGTATGACTTCACACTATGACATCACTATGACTTTGTGACATCACACTATGACATCACACTATGACTTCACACTATGACATCACTATGACATCACACTATGACTTCACACTATGACATCACTATGACTTTGTGACATCACACTATGACATCACACTATGACTTCACACTATGACATCATACTATGACATCACTATTACATTGTGACATCACACTATGACATCACAGTATGACATCACACTATGACATCACACTATGACTTCACACTATGACATCACACTATGACATCACTATTACATTGTGACATCACAATATGAAATCACACTATGACTTCACACTATGACATCACTATGACATCACACTATGACTTCACACTATGATATCACTATGACATTGTGATATCACACCATGAGATCACACTATGACATCACACTATGACTTCACACTATGACATCACTATGACATCACACTATGACATCACACTATGACTTCACACTATGACATCACTATGACAACACACTATGACTTCACACTATGACATCACTCGGACATTGTGACATCACACTATGACATCATACTATGACATCACACTATGACTTCACACTATGACATCACTATGACATCACACTATGACTTCACACTATGACATCAGTATGACATTGTGACATCACACTATGACATCACTATGACTTTGTGACATCACACTATGACATCACAATATTACTTCACACTATGACATCACACTATGACATCACTATTACATTGTGACATCACACTATGACATCACAGTATGACTTCACACTATGACATTACTATGACTTTGTGACATCCCACTATGACATCACACTATGACTTCACACTATGACATCACTATGACATTGTGACATCACACTATGACATCACACTATGACTTCACACTATGACATAACACTATGACTTCACACTATGACATCCCTATGACATTGTGACATAACACTATGACAACACACTATGACTTCACACTATGAAATCACTATGAACTTGTGACATCACACTATGACCTCACACTATGACTTCACACTATGACTTCACACTATGACATCAAACTATGACATCACACTATGACGTCACAATATGACTTCACACTGTGACATCACATTTTGACTTCACACTATGACATCACACTATGACTTTACACTATGACATCACACTATGACATTGTGACATCACACTATGACATCACACTATGACTTCACACTATGACATCCCTATGACATTGTGACATCACACTATGACATCACAGTATGACTTCACACTATGACATCACTATGACTTTGTGACATCACACTTTGACATCAAACTATGACTTCAAACTATGACATCACTATGACATCACACTATGACATCACTATGACATTGTGACATCACACTATGACATCACTATGACTTTGTGACATCACACTATGACATCACACTATGGCTTCACACTTTGACATCACACTATGACATCCCTTTTACATTGTGACATCACACTATGACATCACAGTATGACTTCACACTATGACATCACTATGACTTTGTGACATCACACTATGACATCACACTATGACTTCACACTCTGACATCACTATGACATTGTGACATCACACTATGACATCACACTATGACTTCACACTATGACATCACACTATGACTTCACACTATGACATTACTATGACATTGTGACATCACACTATGACATCACACTATGACTTTACACTATGACATCACTATGAAATTGTCACATCACTATGACATTGTGACATCACACTATGACTCCACACTATGACATCACTATGACATTTTGACATCACACTATGACATCACACAATGACTTCACACTATGACATCACTTTGACATTGTGACATCACACTATGACATCAGACTATGACTTCAGACTATGACATCACAATATAACTTCACACTACCACATCACTATGACATTGTGACATCACACTATGAAATCACACTATGACTTCACACTAGGACTTGAAACTATGACATCACACTATGACATCCCTATGACATTTTGACATCACACTATGACATCACACTATTACTTCACACTATGACATCACTATGACATCACACTATGACTTCACACTATGACATCACTATGACATAGTGATATCACACTATGACCTCACACTATGACATCACTATGACATTGTGAAATCACACTATGACATCAAACTATGACATCACACTATGACTTCACACTATGACATCACTATGACATCACACTATGACTTCACACTATGACATCAGTATGACATTGTGACATCACACTATGACATCACTATGACTTTTTGACATCACACTATGACATCACACTATGACTTCACACTATGACATCACACTATGACATAACTATTACATTGTGACATCACACTATGACATCACAGTATGACTTCACATTATGACATCACTATGACTTTGTGACATCACACTATGACATCACACTATGACTTCACACTATGACATCAGTATGACATTGTGACATCACACTTTGACATCACTATGACTTTGTGACATCACACTATGACATCACACTATGACTTCACACTATGACATCACACTATGACATCACTATTACATTGTGACATCACACTATGACATCACAGTATGACTTCACACTATGACATCACTATGACATCACACTATGACTTCACACTATGACATCACACTATGACATCACTATTACATTGTGACATCACACTATGACATCACAATATGACTTCACACTATGACATCACTATGACATCACACTATGACTTCACACTATGACATCACACTATGACATCACTATGACATTGTGACATCAAACTATGACATCACACTATGACATCACACTATGACTTCACTATTACATTGTGACATCACACTATGACATCACAGTATGACTTCACACTATGACATTAGTATGACTTTGTGACATCCCACTATGACATCACACTATGACTTCACACTATGACATCACTATGACATTGTGACATCACACTATGACATCACACTATGACTTCACACTAGGACTTCACATTATGACTTCACACTTTGAATTCACACTTTGACATCACACTATGACATCACTATGACATTGTGACATCACACTATGACATCACACTATGACTTCAGAGTATGACATCACACTATAACTTCACACTATGACATCACTATGACATTTTGACATCACACTATGACATCACACTATGACTTCACACTAGGACTTCACATTATGACTTCACACTATGAATTCACACTTTGACATCACGCTATGACTTCACACTTTGATATCACTCTATTACTTCACACTATGACATCACTATGACTTTGTGACATCACTATGACATTGTGACATCACTATGACATTGTGACATCACACTATGACATCACACTGACTTCACACTATGACATCACTATGACATTGTGACATCACACTATGACAACACACTATGACTTCACACTATGAAATCAATATGAACTTGTGACATCACGCTATGACATCACACTATGACTTCACACTATGACTTCACACTATGACATCAAACTATGACATCACACTATGACGTCACAATATGACTTCACACTGTGACATCACATTTTGACTTCACACTATGACATCACACTATGACTTTACACTATGACATCACACTATGACTTCACACTTTGACATAACTATGAAATTGTGACATCACTATGACATTGTGACATCACACTATGACTCCACACTATGACATCACTATGACATTGTGACAGCACACTATGACATCCCCATGACATTGTGACATAACACTATGACATCACAGTATGACTTCACACTATGACATCACTATGACTTTGTGACATCACACTATGATATCACACTATGACTTCACACTATGACATCACTATGACATCACAATGAAATTGTGACATCACACTATGACAACACACTATGACTTCACATTATTACATCACTATGACATCACACAATGACTTCACACTATGACATCACTTTGAAATTGTGACATCAAACTATGACATCACACTATGACTTCAGACTATGACATCACACTATAACTTCACACTACGACATCACTATGACATTGTGACATCACACTATGAAATCACACTATGACTTCACACTAGGACTTCACACTATGACATCACACTATGACATCACTATGACAGTTTGACATCACACTATGACGTCACACTATTACTTCACACTATGACATCACTATGACATCACACTATAACTTCACACTATGACATCACTATGACATAGTGATATCACACTATGACTTCACACTATGACATCACTATGACATTGTGAAATCACACTATGACATCAAACTATGACATCACACTATGACTTCACACTATGACATCACTATGACATCACACTATGACTTCACACTATGACATCAGTATGACATTGTGACATCACACTTTGACATCACTATGACTTTGTGACATCACACTATGACATCACACTATGACTTCACACTATGACATCACACTATGACATCACTATTACATTGTGACATCACACTCACATCACAGTATGACTTCACACTATGACATCACTATTACATTGTGACATCACACTATGACATCACACTATGACTTCACACTATGACATCACTATGACATCACACTATGACTTCACACTATGATATCACTATGACATTGTGATATCACACTATGACATTACACTATGACATCAAACTATGACTTCACACTATGACATCACTATGACATCACACTATGACATCACACTATGACATTACACTATGACATCACTATGACATCACACTATGACTTCACACTATGACATCACTATGACATTGTGACATCACACTATGACATCACACTATGACATCACACTATGACTTCACACTATGACATCACTATGACATCACACTATGACTTCACACTATGACATCAGTATGACATTGTGACATCACACTACGACATCACTATGACTTTGTGACATCACACTATGACATCACACTATGACTTCACACTATGACATCACACTATGACATCACTATTACATTGTGACATCACACTATGACATCACAGTATGACTTCACACTATGACATTACTATGACTTTGTGACATCCCACTATGACATCACACTATGACTTCACACTATGACATCACTATGACATTGTGACATCACACTATGACATCACACTATGACTTCACACTAGGACTTCACACTATGACATCAAACTATGACATCACACTATGACTTCACAATTTGACTTTACACTATGACATCACACTATGACATCACTATTACATTGTGACATCACACTATGACATCACAGTATGACTTCACACTATGACATTACTATGAAATTGTGACATCACTATGACATTGTGACATCACACTATGACTCCACACTATGACATCACTATGACATTGTGACATCACACTATGACATCACTATGACATTGTGACATCACACTATGACATCACACTATGACTTCAGACTATGACATCACACTATAACTTCACACTATGACATCACTATGACATTGTGACATCACACTATGACATCACACTATGACTTCACACTAGGACTTCACATTATGACTTCACACTATGAATTCACACTTTGACATCACACTATGACATCACTATGACATTGTGACATCACACTATGACATCACACTATGACTTCAGAGTATGACATCACACTATAACTTCACACTATGACATCACTATGACATTTTTACATCACACTATGACATCACACTATGACTTCACACTAGGACTTCACATTATGACTTCACACTATGAATTCACACTTTGACATCGCGCTATGACTTCACACTTTGACATCACTCTATTACTTCACACTATGACATCACTATGACTTTGTGACATCACTATGACATTGTGACATCACTATGACATTGTGACATCACACTATGACATCACACTATGACTTCACACTATGACATCACTATGACATTGTGACATCACACTATGACATCACACTATGACTTCAAATTATGACATCACATTTGACATCACACTATGACTTCACACTATGACTTCACACTATGACATCAAACTATGACATCACTATGATGTCGCAATATGACTTCACACAGTGACATCACATTTTGACTTCACACTATGACATCACTCTATGACTTTACACTATGACATCACACTATGACTTCACACTATGACATAACTATGAAATTGTGACATCACTATGACATTGTGACATCACACTATGACTCCACACTATGACATCACTATGACATTGTGACATCACACTATGACATCCCCATGACATTGTGACATAACACTATGACATCACAGTATGACTTCACACTATGACATCACTATGACTTTGTGACATCACACTATGATATCACACTATGACTTCACACTATGACATCACTATGACATCACAATGAAATTGTGACATCACACTATGACATCACACAATGACTTCACACTATGACATCACTTTGACATTGTGACATCACACTATGACATCACACTATGACTTCAGACTATGACATCACACTATAACTTCACACTATGACATCACTATGACATTGTGACATCACACTATGACATCACACTATGACTTCACACTATGACTTCACACTATGACATCACACTATGACATCACTATGACAGTTTGACATCACACTATGACGTCACACTATTACTTCACACTATGACATCACTATGACATCACACTATAACTTCACACTATGACATCACTATGACATAGTGATATCACACTATGACTTCACACTATGACATCACTATGACATTGTGAAATCACACTATGACATCAAACTATGACATCACACTATGACTTCACACTATGACATCACTATGACATCACACTATGACTTCACACTATGACATCAGTATGACATTGTGACATCACACTTTGACATCACTATGACTTTGTGACATCACACTATGACATCACACTATGACTTCACACTATGACATCACACTATGACATCACTATTACATTGTGACATCACACTCACATCACAGTATGACTTCACACTATGACATCACTATTACATTGTGACATCACACTATGACATCACACTATGACTTCACACTATGACATCACTATGACATCACACTATGACTTCACACTATGATATCACTATGACATTGTGATATCACACTATGACATTACACTATGACATCAAACTATGACTTCACACTATGACATCACTATGACATCACACTATGACATCACACTATGACATTACACTATGACATCACTATGACATCACACTATGACTTCACACTATGACATCACTATGACATTGTGACATCACACTATGACATCACACTATGACATCACACTATGACTTCACACTATGACATCACTATGACATCACACTATGACTTCACACTATGACATCAGTATGACATTGTGACATCACACTACGACATCACTATGACTTTGTGACATCACACTATGACATCACACTATGACTTCACACTATGACATCACACTATGACATCACTATTACATTGTGACATCACACTATGACATCACAGTATGACTTCACACTATGACATTACTATGACTTTGTGACATCCCACTATGACATCACACTATGACTTCACACTATGACATCACTATGACATTGTGACATCACACTATGACATCACACTATGACTTCACACTAGGACTTCACACTATGACATCAAACTATGACATCACACTATGACTTCACAATTTGACTTTACACTATGACATCACACTATGACATCACTATTACATTGTGACATCACACTATGACATCACAGTATGACTTCACACTATGACATTACTATGAAATTGTGACATCACTATGACATTGTGACATCACACTATGACTCCACACTATGACATCACTATGACATTGTGACATCACACTATGACATCACTATGACATTGTGACATCACACTATCACATCACACTATGACTTCAGACTATGACATCACACTATAACTTCACACTATGACATCACTATGACATTGTGACATCACACTATGACATCACACTATGACTTCACACTAGGACTTCACATTATGACTTCACACTATGAATTCACACTTTGACATCACACTATGACATCACTATGACATTGTGACATCACACTATGACATCACACTATGACTTCAGAGTATGACATCACACTATAACTTCACACTATGACATCACTATGACATTTTTACATCACACTATGACATCACACTATGACTTCACACTAGGACTTCACATTATGACTTCACACTATGAATTCACACTTTGACATCGCGCTATGACTTCAAACTTTGACATCACTCTATTACTTCACACTATGACATCACTATGACTTTGTGACATCACTATGACATTGTGACATCACTATGACATTGTGACATCACACTATGACATCACACTATGACTTCACACTATGACATCACTATGACATTGTGACATCACACTATGACATCACACTACGACTTCAAATTATGACATCACATTTTGACTTCACACTATGACATCACACTATGACTTCACACTATGACTTCACACTATGACATCACTATGACATTGTGACATCACACTATGACATCACACTATGACTTCACACTATGACATCACTATGACATTTTGACTTCACACTATGACATCAATATGAACTTGTGACACCACGCTATGACATCACACTATGACTTCACACTATGACTTCACACTATGACATCAAACTATGACATCACACTATGACGTCACAATATGACTTCACACTGTGACATCACATTTTGACTTCACACTATGACATCACACTATGACTTTACACTATGACATCACACTATGACTTCACACTTTGACATAACTATGAAATTGTGACATCACTATGACATTGTGACATCACACTATGACTCCACACTATGACATCACTATGACATTGTGACAGCACACTATGACATCCCCATGACATTGTGACATAACACTATGACATCACAGTATGACTTCACACTATGACATCACTATGACTTTGTGACATCACACTATGATATCACACTATGACTTCACACTATGACATCACTATGACATCACAATGAAATTGTGACATCACACTATGACATCACACAATGACTTCACACTATGACATCACTTTGAAATTGTGACATCACACTATGACATCACACTATGACTTCAGACTATGACATCACACTATAACTTCACACTACGACATCACTATGACATTGTGACATCACACTATGAAATCACACTATGACTTCACACTATGACTTCACACTATGACATCACACTATGACATCACTATGACAGTTTGACATCACACTATGACGTCACACTATTACTTCACACTATGACATCACTATGACATCACACTATAACTTCACACTATGACATCACTATGACATAGTGATATCACACTATGACTTCACACTATGACATCACTATGACATTGTGAAATCACACTATGACATCAAACTATGACATCACACTATGACTTCACACTATGACATCACTATGACATCACACTATGACTTCACACTATGACATCAGTATGACATTGTGACATCACACTTTGACATCACTATGACTTTGTGACATCACACTATGACATCACACTATGACTTCACACTATGACATCACACTATGACATCACTATTACATTGTGACATCACACTCACATCACAGTATGACTTCACACTATGACATCACTATTACATTGTGACATCACACTATGACATCACACTATGACTTCACACTATGACATCACTATGACATCACACTATGACTTCACACTATGATATCACTATGACATTGTGATATCACACTATGACATTACACTATGACATCAAACTATGACTTCACACTATGACATCACTATGACATCACACTATGACATCACACTATGACATTACACTATGACATCACTATGACATCACACTATGACTTCACACTATGACATCACTATGACATTGTGACATCACACTATGACATCACACTATGACATCACACTATGACTTCACACTATGACATCACTATGACATCACACTATGACTTCACACTATGACATCAGTATGACATTGTGACATCACACTACGACATCACTATGACTTTGTGACATCACACTATGACATCACACTATGACTTCACACTATGACATCACACTATGACATCACTATTACATTGTGACATCACACTATGACATCACAGTATGACTTCACACTATGACATTACTATGACTTTGTGACATCCCACTATGACATCACACTATGACTTCACACTATGACATCACTATGACATTGTGACATCACACTATGACATCACACTATGACTTCACACTAGGACTTCACACTATGACATCAAACTATGACATCACACTATGACTTCACAATTTGACTTTACACTATGACATCACACTATGACATCACTATTACATTGTGACATCACACTATGACATCACAGTATGACTTCACACTATGACATTACTATGAAATTGTGACATCACTATGACATTGTGACATCACACTATGACTCCACACTATGACATCACTATGACATTGTGACATCACACTATGACATCACTATGACATTGTGACATCACACTATGACATCACACTATGACTTCAGACTATGACATCACACTATAACTTCACACTATGACATCACTATGACATTGTGACATCACACTATGACATCACACTATGACTTCACACTAGGACTTCACATTATGACTTCACACTATGAATTCACACTTTGACATCACACTATGACATCACTATGACATTGTGACATCACACTATGACATCACACTATGACTTCAGAGTATGACATCACACTATAACTTCACACTATGACATCACTATGACATTTTTACATCACACTATGACATCACACTATGACTTCACACTAGGACTTCACATTATGACTTCACACTATGAATTCACACTTTGACATCGCGCTATGACTTCAAACTTTGACATCACTCTATTACTTCACACTATGACATCACTATGACTTTGTGACATCACTATGACATTGTGACATCACTATGACATTGTGACATCACACTATGACATCACACTATGACTTCACACTATGACATCACTATGACATTGTGACATCACACTATGACATCACACTACGACTTCAAATTATGACATCACATTTTGACTTCACACTATGACATCACACTATGACTTCACACTATGACTTCACACTATGACATCACTATGACATTGTGACATCACACTATGACATCACACTATGACTTCACATTATGTGATCACATTTTGACTTCACACTATGACATCACAGAATGACTTCACACTATGACATCCCTATGACATTGTGACATCACACTATGACATCACACTATGACATCACACTATGATATCACTATGACATTGTGATATCACACTATGACATCACACTATTACTTCACACTATGACATCACTATGACATCACACTATGACTTCACACTATGACATCACTATGACATTGTGACATCACACTATGACTTCACACTATGACATCACTATGACATTGTGACATCACACTATGACATCACACTATGACTTCACACTATTACATCACTATGACATCACACTGACTTCACACTATGACATCACTATGACATTGTGACATTATACTATATCACTATGACTTTGTGACATCACACTATGACATCACACTATGACATCACTATTACATTGTGACATCACACTATGACATCACAGTATGACTTCACACTATGATATCACTATGACTTTGTGACATCACACTATGACATCACACTATGACTTCACACTATGACATCACTATGACATTGTGACATCACACTATGACATCACACTATGACTTCACACTATGACATCCCCATGACATTGTGACATAACACTATGACATCACACTATGACTTCACACTATGACATCCCTATGACATTGTGACATCACACTATGACATCACACTATGACTTCACAATATGACATCACACTATGACTTCACACTATGACATCACTATGAAATTGTGACATCACACTATGACAACACACTATGACTTCACACTATGACATCACACTATGACATCACTATTACATTGTGACATCACACTATGACATCACAGTATGACTTCACACTATGACATTACTATGACATAGTGATATCACACTATGACTTCACACTATGACATCACTATGACATTGTGAAATCACACTATGACATCAAACTATGACATCACACTATGACTTCACACTATGACATCACTATGACATCACACTATGACTTCACACTATGACATCAGTATGACATTGTGACATCACACTTTGACATCACTATGACTTTGTGACATCACACTATGACATCACACTATGACTTCACACTATGACATCACACTATGACATCACTATTACATTGTGACATCACACTCACATCACAGTATGACTTCACACTATGACATCACTATTACATTGTGACATCACACTATGACATCACACTATGACTTCACACTATGACATCACTATGACATCACACTATGACTTCACACTATGATATCACTATGACATTGTGATATCACACTATGACATTACACTATGACATCAAACTATGACTTCACACTATGACATCACTATGACATCACACTATGACATCACACTATGACATTACACTATGACATCACTATGACATCACACTATGACTTCCCAAAAAAAAAATTTCCCATAACAT
>CAKAOJ020000628.1:0-105061 GCA_916701645.2 Sebastolobus alascanus | reverse complement strand
TGGTATTGCTAGAGACTAGGGTCCTGGAGTACTCTCGAGATTGGCGTATGTACTCTGGTTTCTTTTCAACCACAAGCCTTTCGCCTTTTACTAAAGACTTCCGTGGAGGGACACAAATGAGTTAAACCTTTTTCAGGATTGCCGTTTGGCTGAGCCTTGTGCATTTGTGAAAGATAAGACAAGCTGTACTCAACCAGATTTAGCTGCTTCACCATGGAGGGCTTGGGCAGGGCTGCTAAGCAGCAGCCATTGTTATCCCCAATTAAAAGTACTGCACCATGACAAGTGACCACTGTGCCAGGAGATGGGGTCGGGCAGCAAACAGTTGGTACTCATCGCTTCTCGGCCTTTTGGCTAAGATCAAGTGTAGTATCTGTTCTTATCAGTTTAATATCTGATATGTCCTCTATAAGGGGATAACATATTAAACGGATTTTTAGCATCGGGAGCTGAAAAAGCTCCCTCCACGCATCGACCCGGTATTGCAGTGCCGCTGGGAACGGTGCACCCTTCTCCCACCTTGTGGAAAACCAAATACCAATGCAAACTGAGCGGTCTGTCGCTCAATTAGACACTGGACTGGAAGACACTGAGTCAATGATGTGGCTTGCTTGAGTTTGGCTAAAGCCTTGATTGTAAGAAGAAGCTTGGCACCGATTTGACCGTCCATAGAAGCTGGGCAGGGACTAAGCTGAGCCATTGTTATCCCCAATTAGAGTTGCCCATGCAAGTGCACTGTCCAGTAGAGGGTCGTGCAGCATATGGACCATGTTCTGGCTTTTGGCGAAGTAGTGTATATCTGTTTTCTTTATACTAAGCTCTATAGGTGTAATTTAAACGGACTTTTACCTAGGAGCTAAAAAGTTTGCACTTCTCTAGCATACCTGGTATTGAGTGCACTGGGAACGTGCACTCAACTCCACTTGTGACCCAGAGTTGACAGGCTGCTAACGTCACCATTTCCCCAATAAAACTGCACAGGAGTGCCTTTGCCAGGAGATGGGGTGGCAAAACGTCTGACTATGTCTATGGACCGTCTTGGTAAAAGTGGACGCTCTATAGCTTATGAATCAGAACATAATGAGGCAAGGGTTAGGAAGGTTTCGCATTGGACTGGAGCATTGGCTTACCGTCGGATGACTGGAGCAGGCCTGGAGAACGTGAATGTTGCCATTTTGGTATCATACCAACGCAAGCCTGGCTTTTCTAAAGACTCTGGAAGGAAACACTGAGTTCACCATTTTGGAGGCTTTGCCGTTTGGAGCCTTGTGAAAAGGCACCTATGAACCTATTAAACCAATTGGCTCTTCGCTGGACGCTTAGCAGGTGCAAAGGGCAATTGTTATCGCAATAAGGAGTGTGACCGTGACACGTGGCGCAGATGTGAGGCTCAATGGTATCATGACGACCTTTGGCAGATCAGGAGTTGGTTTGATCAGTTATTCTTATGCCTCAGCCTTTGCAATACTAAAGACTTCTTGAGGGGACAGTGAAAAGGCTATTCCGTTGCCTTTGCTGACCTTGTGCATTGGGAAAGTGAACGTGTCTCACCTTTACTTCCCATGGAAACTGGCGGTCGTCGCTAAGTGAGCATTGGCTGGAAGACACGTGCACATGGAGGTGTCCTGCCTGGAGTGTGGCAAAAAAGTGACTGAGGTCCTATGTAGAACGTCATTGGGCTCTCAGTCTGACACCGCTCTATAAGCCATGACAACTGGGGGAAAATAATGTAGGCAAGGGTAGGGGAATGGGTGTGGCCTCGGATTTGGAACGTGGCACGCCAAGTGAGGCTTACCGTGATGGTATTAAAAAAAAAAAAAAAAAAGCTTTAAGGGCTGCAAGCCATTGGGTATCCCCAATTAAAAGTACTGCACCATGACAAGTGACCACTGTGCCAGGAGATGGGGTCGGGCAGCAAACAGTTGGTACTCATCGCTTCTCGGCCTTTTGGCTAAGATCAAGTGTAGTATCTGTTCTTATCAGTTTAATATCTGATATGTTCTCTATAAGAGGACAACATATTAAACGGATTTTTAGCATCGGGAGCTGAAAGAGGGGCTTGCTCCGTTCGCTCCACGCATCGACCCGGTATTGCAGTGCCGCTGGGAACGGTGCACCCTTCTCCCACCTTGTGGAAAACCAAATACCAATGCAAACTGAGCGGTCTGTCGCTCAATTAGACACTGGACTGGAAGACACGTGAGTCACAGTGGATGGTGGTCTTTGCTGCCTGGAGTTGTGGCTCAAAAAAGGCTCCTGACTGAGGTCCTATGTAGAACGTCATTGGGCTCTCAGTCTGACACCGCTCTATAAGCCATGACAACTGGGGGAAAATAATGTAGGCAAGGGTAGGGGAATGGGTGTGGCCTCGGATTTGGAATGTGGCACGCCAAGTGAGGCTTACCGTGATGGTATTGACTAGGACGACTAGGCTCCTGGAGTACTCTCGAGATGTTGGCTGTATGTACTCTGGTTTCTCTTCATAACGCACAAGCCTTTCGCCTTTTACTAAAGACTTCCGTGGAGAGGGACACAAATGAGTTAAACCTATTTTTGGCAGGCATTGCCGTTTGGCTGAGCCTTGTGCATTTGTGAAAGATAAGAAAAGCTGTACTCAACCAGATTTAGCTGCTTCCCCATGGAAGGCTTGGGCAGGGCTGCTAAGCAGCAGCCATTGTTATCCCCAATTAAAAGTACTGCACCATGACAAGTGACCACTGTGCCAGGAGATGGGTTCGGGCAGCAAACAGTTGGTACTCATCGCTTCTCGGCCTTTTGGCTAAGATCAAGTGTAGTATCTGTTCTTATCAGTTTAATATCTGATATGTCCTCTATAAGGGGACAACATAGTAAACGGATTTTTAGCATCGGGAGCTGAAAAAGGGGCTTGCTCCGTTCACTCCACGCATCGACCTGGTATTGCAGTGCCGCTGGGAACGGTGCACCCTTCTCCCACCTTGTGGAAAACCAAATACCAATGCAAACTGAGCGGTTTGTCGCTCAATTAGACACTGGACTGGAAGACACGTGAGTCACAGTGGATGGTGGTCTTTGCTGCCTGGAGTTGTGGCTCAAAAAAGGCTCCTGACTGAGGTCCTATGTAGAACGTCATTGGGCTCTCAGTCTGACACCGCTCTATAAGCCATGACAACTGGGGGAAAATAATGTAGGCAAGGGTAGGGGAATGGGTGTGGCCTCGGATTTGGAATGTGGCACGCCAAGTGAGGCTTACCGTGATGGTATTGACTAGGACGACTAGGCTCCTGGAGTACTCTCGAGATGTTGGCTGTATGTACTCTGGTTTCTCTTCATAACGCACAAGCCTTTCGCCTTTTACTAAAGACTTCCGTGGAGAGGGACACAAATGAGTTAAACCTATTTTTGGCAGGCTTTGCGTTTGGCTGAGCCTTGTGCATTTGTGAAAGATAGGAAAAGCTGTACTCAACCAGATGTAGCTGCTTCACCATGGAGGGCTTGGGCAGGGCTGCTAAGCAGCAGCCATTGTTATCCCCAATTAAAAGTACTGCACCATGACAAGTGACAACTGTGCCAGCAGTTGCCATCGGGCAGCAAAAAGTTGGTACTCATCGCTTCTCGGCCTTTTGGCTAAGATCAAGTGTAGTATCTGTTCTTATCAGTTTAATATCTGATATGTCCTCTATAAGGGGACAACATATTAAACGGATTTTTAGCATCGGGAGCTGAAAAAAGGGTCTTGCTCCGTTCACTCCACGCAATTGAGTAGGACGACTAGGGTCCTGGAGTACTCTCGAGATGTTGGCTGTATGTACTCTGGTTTCTCTTCATAACGCACAAGCCTTTCGCCTTTTACGAAAGACTTCCGTGGAGAGGGACACAAATGAGTTAAACCTATTTTTGGCAGGCTTTGCCGTTTGGTTGAGCCTTGTGCATTTGTGAAAGATAAGAAAAGCTGTACTCAACCAGATTTAGCTGCTTCACCATGGAGGGCTTGGGCAGAGCTGCTAAGCAGCAGCCATTGTTATCCCCAATTAAAAGTACTGCACCATGACAAGTGACAACTGTGCCAGGAGATGGGGTCGGGCAGCAAACAGTTGGTACTCATCGCTTCTCGGCATTTTGGCTAAGATCAAGTGTAGTATCTGTTCTTATCAGTTTAATATCTGATATGTCCTCTATAAGGGGACAACATATTAAACGGATTTTTAGCATCGGGTGCTGAGAAAGGGGCTTGCTCCGTTCAGTCCACGCATCGACCCGGTATTGCAGTGCCGCTGGGAACGGTGCACCCTTCTCCCACCTTGTGGAAAACCAAATACCAATGCACACTGAGCGGTCTGTCGCTCAATTAGACACTGGACTGGAAGACACGTGAGTCACAGTGGATGGTGGTCTTTGCTGCCTGGTGTTGTGGCTCAAAAAGGCCCCTCACTGAGGTCCCATGTAGAACGTCATTGGGCTCTCAGTCTGAAACCGCTCTATAAGCCATGACAACTGGGGGAAAATAATGTAGGCAAGGGTAGGGGAATGGGTGTGGCCTCGGATTTTTAACGTGGCACGCCAAGTGAGGCTTACCGTGATGGTATTGACTAGGACGACTAGTGTCATGGAGTACTCTCGAGCTGTGGGCTGTAGTTACTCTGGTTTCTCTTCATAACGCACAAGCCTTTCGCCTTTTACTAAAGACTTCCGTGGAGAGGGACACAAATGAGTTAAACCTATTTTTGGCAGGCTTTGCGTTTGGCTGAGCCTTGTGCATTTGTGAAAGATAAGAAAAGCTGTACTCAACCAGATTTAGCTGCTTCACCATGGAGGGCTTGGGCAGGGCTGCTAAGCAGCAGCCATTGTTATCCCCAATTAAAAGTACTGCACCATGACAAGTGACAACTGTGCCAGGAGATGGTGTCGGGCAGCAAACAGTTGGTACTCATCGCTTCTCGGCCTTTTGGCTAAGATCAAGTGTAGTATCTGTTCTTATCAGTTTAATATCTGATATGTCCTCTATAAGGGGACAACATATTAAACGGATTTTTAGCATCGGGAGCTGAAAAAGGGGCTTGCTCGGCTCACTCCACGCATCGCACACATTTTTCTCTGCTTTATTAGTCAATGTTTCGGTCAACAAGGACCTTCATCAAGACATTAAAAAAAGATAGATGGATATAAATTATCAAAAGAAAATAAAAAGAACAAATAGGCTAAAAATTTTAAGTGCAAATCAACAGAAAACAGTCTTAATGAAATAGATAAAAATGGTGCAAACCTAATGCAATAACAAGGCACTGGGTATGGTAAAAAATTAAAACAAGATATTCCAATCCTTTCCTTTAGCATAAAGAATTAAGTCTTATACCTGGGCTGTAATGTCCTTGTTGCGCACTAGGATAACCAGCATGTTCACCTTAAGTGGTTTCAGAGCGGATCGGTAACAATGTTCCCGGCGGCACTAAAAACTCGCTCTGATGGTGTGCTTGTTGCACAAACACACATGTACTTGAGGAAATCTACCCTGGTTGTCGCGCCACCAGGCAAGTGGCTACTATGAGACTATGGGCTCCTCCTGTAAGTACTGCGTGAGTTCGGTATCTGCTTGAGCTCTCTTCGGTAAGGGCGTGGAGGTGGTTGTCCGTGACTTCAGCAGGTCTCCAAGAGTCCTTTTTTTTTGCTGCAGGTTGCCGTGGCACCACCACCGCTTGCGCAGCGGACACCAATCGCTCGTCTCCAATTGCTGACACACCGGAACTCCCTCCGTCCATTTGTATAATGAGGCAGAAATGACTATGTAATAAGAAATGTGTAAAGAAAAGAATACAGAAATAAATATGTTTGGGGAAATAAAGTACAGAGCCTAGAAATGGCCAAAAATCTCCATAAAATTACACCTACCAAATTTCATACATTTACGTGAAATTTAAAGAAGGGGGCTATCGAGCCAATGGCACGCACCCCACCCCCCACCCCCCTCAGCACGAGACCATATCAGAGATCAACTTTTGCCATTGTGACTCTCATAACTTTCTAGTTTCACAAGTACCTCAAAAATTTGTTCAAGTTATAAAAATCTAATTCAAATAATAAGAATAAGAATAAGAATAATCCTTACAGTTTCAATAGGTCCTCCAATAATTAAATAAATAAAAGGGAAAATTAAATAGAACATTAGATAGATAGGGAAATTAATACAAAGATAAATAAAGAAGCAAATTAAAGCAATCAATTTCTGTCAATTTTTATTATCAATTAATTAATGCCTTTTATTTTTAATATTACTTTTGGTACATTTAATGGCGTATTTATTTATTTATTCATTTTGATTTTGGCAGGTTCCGTTCTCCATACTGCAGTTGGTTGTCACAGGTGGTAATGTATTAGTCAAACTTGAACATTGGGCCTCATTCAGAAAGCGATATACAAACAAATATCCACTTATTTTTGTTCGTATCCAAGGTTTGTTCTTATTTTGTTAGTTGACGTTGATTTGTGAGATTCATCAATGTTTTCTTAGTTTTGCTCTCCTCTTAGGTACGAGAACATTTTAGTGCACTCTTACCATGATAAGAAAAAAAACATTTTCACAGTTTCACAGTCCACAAATTGTTTGTTCAAAGCAAGGAAACATAAGGTTTTTAATTTTGATGAACATAAAAAAAGCATGAATATCATTTAGATGAATGTTTTAGAGTAATTATAATGATTTGATTATTACATTTGTGGGCTAAAGAAATTCTATTGGTCCATTGAGCCCAATTAAGACCATAAAAACCCTTGGATGATATTGCATGGGTTCAACTTCAGAATGTCTTACATACTGCTCTTAGATGCTTTATGATTTTCCTGTAACTCCAGTACTGACGCTCTGGAAAATCACATGTTAATATAAGTTTATTAACAGTACCTGGATTTCACTACTGCTGAAGTTCTTCTTCTTCTTACAGCCTTTTTTTGGTAGTGTCTCTCCACTTCTTGGGCATGTACCAGAGTATTTACACACGGCACAACACCTGTCCTTATATAGTGTTTAGAGGGAGTTACCTATGCTAATAATAAACAATCGGCCACACGCCTCTAATTTATGATCAAGTGGCATTCATCATTCAGCACACCTGGTGCATCTGGAGTTGACATCTCTTATTTTCTTATTTTAATAGAAAAGCTCAGATAGAGTTAAGAGAACGTTGCTGCATGAGGCCGGTTGTGGGTTATGTTCCACAGACATGTTCTAAATGTTATTTATGGTTTTAGATAGCTCGCTCCACCATGGCATCTCACTGACTCTCTCTCTCTCTCTGTACGTCTGTCTGTTGCTATAGAAACTGAGAGGAAGAGGGGGACTCAAACGTCACAACTGTCGGCACTGTGACAAATCCTTCACAACATCTGGATATTTAAAGATTCATGAGAGAGTTCATACTGGAGAGAAACTACACAGCTGTGACCAATGTGGGGCAGCTTTTACCGCTATAGGTCACCTAGAAATCCACCGACGTTTTCACACTGGAGAGAAACCGTTCAGCTGTGACCAATGTGGGAAAACTTTTTCTTGGGGTGATCACCTTAAAAATTACCAACGCATTCACAATGAAGAGAAACTGTATAGCTGTGATCAATGTGGGGCAGCTTTCACCAGTAAAGGTCGCCTTGAAATCCACCGACGTATTCACATTGGAGAGAAACCGTACAGCTGTGACCAATGTGGTAAAACTTTTTCTCACGGTAGTTCCCTTAAAATAACACCAGCACATTCACACTGCATCGTTGTGAACATTTTTCAGAGCCTAGCTAGCTGTTTCCTCCTGCCTCCTCCCCATGCCCTGATAGCTGTGTTGTTATATAGAGCTTCTCTCCACATTGAAGTCTGACCAACAGTAACTTTATGTTCTAGACAGCATGCATGTTATTGTGGCTATGACTACATACTGGCCTATATTCCTGTAATATATTTATTTCTTTACCATCCATTAATCTGCTGAGTATTTTCTTGATTAATTGTTTTGTAAAGACCAGAAACTTTTGACTGTAGTTGACCCCCTGGGCCTGTGCCCCGTAGACCGGTTCAATAATCCATCCATGAATCGACAGCTGGAGAAAGATCAAAGAGGATATTCACATCCGACACCAGAAATCCTCTTTGAACAGAGACAGAGGTTACCATCTCCTCCCGAATACAACCACCTGTTATCATGTGGCTGTGCTGGACTAGCGTCATGTGATGACAACTGAGGAAGTTTAAGTGCTGAGTAAAGATGGCGCCAGCTGAGGTGAAGACATGTCAGCTCCACTTCGAAATGTTTCAGCTGAAATGAAAAATGCATCTTTTTCCTTGAAGAATGAACAGACAGAAAAAGCAGGAGCTCATCCAGGTGGTTGTCATCTCCTGTCTGGACTACTGCAGCTCCCTCCTTGCTGGAGCTCCTGCCGTCAGACCTCTGCAGCTAACCCAGAATGCTGCTGCCCGCCTGCTATTAAACCTTCCCACGTTTTCCCACATCACTCCTCTTTTCCGTTCACTACACTGCCTCCCTGTTGTTGCTTCTGGAGATGTTAGGTGAACTGCTGATAAAATCTCATATTATTTGTAGGAAATGTCGCCGCATGTTTCGAATGCAGAAAGTAGAATCTTCCAGATACAAGACCAGCTCTTCCTTCAACCCCCAGGAATGTTGGCCAACAAGACATCATGGATTTACAACATCCTGCCATCAGCAACCATCGAGATGAGAAGATCCCTTTTCTCCTACATGGCCACTAAACCAGACCACTGACCCAAACCACCATTGACCCTTCAAGTAGTTTTGTAGTAGTTTGGATTTGTCCAAGGACAATTAATATAGAGGTCATTTTGAACTGGCAATGATGCTAGGAGACGATGATGCTAGAAGATATGGCTCAGAGACACGCTGCACCAGAGAGAGAGATGTAGATGGAGGAAAACAAACTCAAGCCGAGTTCGCCCCGTGGGATCCAACAGATCCAGAATGCCGAGGTCCAGACAGAACCTGTTACCACTCCTGAGGCCTGTTTCACCAAAGCAGAATAAAAATATCCGGGATAAGAGAGAAAGCGAGGCTTGACCTAGTCTAGTCAATTCATCCTGGCTTGTTTGGTTTCACGAAGGCCAAGCCAGGCTGAGGAGGAGCGACTAGGTTGAACCAGGTGTAAGTAATTCTGATAGATGCGCGTTCACTGCTTTCCTCAATAGACCACGAGGTCGATCGCAGATTTACTGATGCTGAAATGACGTAAAGGCGTTCCGCGTACTTTAAACCCAGCGAGAAACAGCTTTGAAAGGAAGATTAGGAGGAAGTAAAACATATAATATGTAGAAAAGGAGACACGGCCGTCGGCCGCTGTAATAAAACAGCGAGAAAAACAATGTGGCAGACAATAGCGGAGCGACTCAACTCGTAAGTAATATAAAAATTGCCGATAACGTTACATTCACTCACCTGTGAGTGCTGTTATTGAAGGAGTTACTCTCACTTCGCCTTAAAAGTGAGCGGTGGAAGTTAATATATTATTTAGGAAATTTACCATGAAGATTAATTACAACCACTAATATTTATATATCTATATATATATATATATATATATATATATATATATATATATATATATATATATATATATATATATATATATATATATATATGTGTGTATATATATATATATACACATTGATTAACACATTATGTTACATACATGCTTACAGCGTGCACTGGAATGATCACTTACTTCTCTTTCTAATTTCCTCAATTTCTTTTTATCTCCATATCCAGGTCCAAGTCCTGCACGTCTTTTGTGGTTATAAATGTTGACTCTTTTTAAATAAATCACTTTTTTCATTGATATTTGCACCTCTGCAAACTATATTTGCTTTTTTAAGTGTGTGCTGTATGCCTACAGACATCTGACAGTTTGTGAATTCTTTAAAACACCTTAATCTGCACAGCAGGAATCGTGCATGGTGTGCCCTATTACGACCATTATTTATATAGAAAGAAAGGATGAAAGAAAGAAAGAAAGAAGGCTGGATGCAGCCTACATGTCAGTCTAGTGGAAAAACTTATTTAGTCCATAATGGATAAGAAGTCAGTTATGTGGTGCTCATAGAAAACATCATTTTAACAGGACCCAGATACTGTACAGGCTGAGAGCAGCCTGGCATCGTAGTGAGTGTAGGACATCCACACACCATGCAGAATTAAGAAGTGATATGTGTTTTACAGAATTCACAAACTGTCAGATGTCTGTACAACACACACTGAACAATACATACTGAGGGGATCAGAAAGAGAAGTAAGTGATCATTTCAATGTACACTGTAAGTATACACAGTAACACAATGTATTAATCTTTGCTATTTCTGTCTCCCCCAGCAGACAAGTGATCCAAGAAAAATAAAAGGTCAAAAAGCATTGTGGTATCCTCTCCCTGTTGTTTCATGAATATACAGAAACACTATATAGTTACTGGTCCAGTCAACTTTATCAGCCATTTCTAATCAATAATATATTCATCAAACCTCTAACAACAATATGAACAACAGTCTTCATAAACACAATATAACTGTAATAATGACTATCACATGAATGATTATAAAAATGAAAATTAATGATGATCACAATGTTAAAATGACAGTACTGAACTGAATAGTGGTATGTATTCAGTTAAGTACTGATTTTTATTAGCCAGCATTAAATATGGTATTTTAATGCAGGCTAATACAAATAAGGTAAAATTCATGCATAAGATCATGGACTAATTGTAAAAAACACATTGTTTTCCGATCGGAGTGACTTCTGACTGAACAGATAAGGCACCAGGATAAACTAAGCCTGGCTGTTAGCCTGGTCTGGAGCAGGCTAGCTGCACAGAATAAATCTCCATGGTAACTTATGTGCCACTGCTTTCGTGAAACCGAATCAAGGCTAAACTGAGCCAGGATAACCGGAAAACCCCGGCTTAATCCCTTATCTTGGTTTGGTGAAACAGGCCTCAGGTAGAACAACCTCCCATCTGCACATCAGAAAACGTCAGGTGATATAAATACATTTGTGTATTGTGTATATAAGACAACTCTAATAACTGTACACTATGCCCCAGAACTCCGTAGCATCCCTGACATTAAGATATCAAATTGATTAATATCAAATATTTAGGTTTTCCCTGTTTTTCCTAAATTGGGTAGCGTCCTAAATTGAATAATTTAATAGAATATAAGGTTGCATTCTGATATTAAAACTAATTGTGTATGTAGCTGAGTGCCGTCACTCTCCTTCACCTTTGGCAGCAATTCAGGGGTTAATGATGAATTATTTTGATGTATTAATTATAGATACATGTTTTGATATTAATTAATGATTGATTATTAATCTGTTGCCCCAGCCATAGATATGGTCAAAAGCACCAAAAAGAGAGTATGTGAGCCTTGAGTTTAGAATGATTTATTACAGATGTGTTCAACATTATTGTTTTTATCTGCTTCATACATATTCTCTTGTTATTATTGTTTTGTAGTTCAACATTATATTTTCCTCCTTTGTGTATTTTTCATTGAATAATCTTTATTTTACATTTATATTCACTGTTTTTATTTTCTATGAATGAATGTGGTTTTGAATCTGTTGAGGTTTGTTCACACTGAAAGCAAAGCCAATTGTAGTCGAAGCAAAGAAACACAGATTGGTTAAAGATGGCGCCAGCTGAGGTGAAGACATGTTCATTATTTGTTTCCATGGTAACGCCTGTTTGCATTGTGTTTAGTCAATAAATGTGATTGTTGCTGTTGAACTTCCATCCTGCCAGGGTTGCTGCTTTAATAATCTGAGCTGTTCACTTGAGACTTGGACTTGTTTTCAATGTTCTCATTAAATTATTCGACACAAAGAGATGCTTTGACTCTTCATTTGAAACTGTTTCCATCCATCAATATTTGTTGAGCTGTTGTAATTGGCGTTCTCAGCATTAACATTTTTTTAGGACTAAGTCATGAGCTAACTGGACTCATTGTCATTAATTATCTTACACCAGTCAGATAATAAAAGACCTCAGTAGTTAAAGCCCACACAGCAGCTGTGACTGACATTTTAAAATGTTCCTAAAAGCAGAAGTGAATTAATAAACTTTAATAAATCTAAATATTTGTGTCTGTAATTTGTTGTGTGTTTAAAAGTGTTTCATTTCCCTTTGCGTCGCAGTAAAGCTGATGACATCAGGGTCTCCTGTTCATTAATATTCATGAGCTCCCTCTCCTCATTAGCTACTGATAACAGTCCAATAATATGAAGTGAACACTTGTATCCAGAGAATCTGTGTCCATCCGTCAGCGTCACAATCACAATGTGGAGCCCTGTTCTATAAAGCCAGTTTACCAAATAAGCCGGGCTTATTACGGTTAGTCTGACTAATTTTCAGTTGATTCGGTTCCACGAAGCAAATTCAACGTAGTTCAAGCTCAGTTACTATGGCAACTGATGCCGGGAAACTAACCTGGTCCGGGGCAGGCTAACTGTCAGGCTAAGAGTTCCTGTAACACTGACCCGACAGGAAAGCAATGATTTTACCTCCGATGCCGTATTATTTCACTTTATCAACCACTGTCAGTCCAAAAATTAAAGTTTTTAGAAAATCAACTACATATTCATACTTTAGTAGTCTGGGTTATGACGAATTGGTCATAATAAAATAAAATAAATATATATATATCATAATATATCATTGGGTGAACCTAGGACTTTGCACTTGATAACCCAGAAGAGGGCATCACTCACTTGCCCTCCCTACTGAGTCTAGGCAGCAGGTCTATGAGTGTGCAATTTAAGGGATACCAACAACTGGTCCTGTAGAGCAGATTTACCACAAACATTCAACATAGACACATCTGGAGATACGTGGTTTTCACTGGACAGGAAGGGGATGAAAAACTATCATCTGTAAAGTAACTAAAGCTGTCAGATAAATGTAGTGGAGTAAAAAGTACAATATTTCCCTCTGAGATGTAGCGGAGGAGAAGTAGGAAGTAGCAGGAAATGGAAATACTCCAGTAAAGTACCTTGAATTAAGTACAGTACTAAAGTACTTAATGTACTTAGTTACATTCCACCACTGAATGTATTAACGTTGAATAATAAAATCCTATGTGTACCTGTTGTTTCCCTCCTGACCTCCAGGTGGCGACTTTCTTTCACTTTAAAGTGAAAAACCAGACCGGAAGTACTTGTAACCGGAAGTGTGGTTGTCTCGTTGTGATCTCGGGCTGGCGGCGGGATAGTTGTTGCGTTAGCTGACGAGCATATTTGTCCGTTTTGAGGCGGCAGAGCTCCAGGTGAACCCGCACACACTCAGGTAAACACTTTAATAGTGTTTCTTTGACCCGGAAATCAAAGCGAATATAGCGTTAGCACGCTGGGCTAGCTCCGATGCTAACCAGCTAATTAGCCGCTGTTAGCTTCGGCCTGCTGCTGTGTGGCTAACTGCTAGCGTTAGCCTTAGCTCACTTTAATGTGTGCTCGTGTTATCTGATTGAACTTCCAGTTCCTTTGTGTTTTAGTCCAGTTTGAGAGGAGTTTCACAGCTTTTCTCAGTCGCTTTGGTTCCTTTCTAGAATCATCCTCAACATCTGTAAAAAAGGAAGTGCGTTTCTCCAAACAGTTGGTCCAAACCTGTATCTGTGAACTGTCTCTTTAACCAGATCACACACATTTAGGCTTTTCTATCTGATCTTTGATAGTTTCCATGGAAACCAGAGCATCCCTTAGAGAAGAGCTGCAGCTGTTTTCACGCTAACATGGACCATGTTATCAGCACTACGTGGATGGGAGTAAAACCAGAGGAGACAGCAGTACCTGAATATCTCCGTGTGCTTTGATTTGTAGTGAGTCCAGGACAACAGAGTCCAGCAGTCAGAGTGGAGACCTGCTGGATCTCAGAGACCAGGACCAGGAGCCCGTTTCAGAAAGCAGCTTTAACAAACTCTGAGATGGAAAAGTTTTCGGTTCCAGAACAGCTGATCAGAGTTTGTTCAATCAAATATGAGGATGAAAACAGCCATCATCAATGGAGCTCTGATACTACGATTCACCATGGCAACAGGTAAATAAGAGGCAGAGCCTTTAACAACAAACTAATATCTTACACACAGTAAACCTTCGATACGGACTGAATGAATGAGGAAATAAAACACTGATCACACTTTCTGAAACAGAGACCAGGACCAGGACCAGGAGCACTACAAGAGCGAAATGGAGGAAGACCAGCAGAACCCGGACCAGCGGAGCAACAAGGTCCCCAGAAGACCAGCAGCAGGCTCGTCCTCCGATACCACCGATGTTCAGGTCAGTGTTCATGACTTCATGGCTTCATAACAACACTAAAGACACGAGGAAGAGTCAAGAACTGAATAAATTACTGTTTAAACGACACAAAACTGATGTTTTTTTCCCACAAAACTGTGTTGAAAAATGACACATGCGCAGGTAGAAGGAAGTTACCACTTTTATTGTTTAGTCTGAGTAACGTGACGTCATATCCGTTTCAAAACCAAAACAAAGCCGAAGGTAGAAAGCAGAAATCGATGGAGGGTCCGCGGGGATACGACCTGCAGCCTCACCAGTGTTTCCTCTATATGCCAGCAGCAGCACCGCTGATAAAATACGACCACCGCTGCTGAATGTTTTTATGAGAGGAGAGGGCTCCGTCTTATCTCTTTAGAAACTAACGTTATATTATTTTGCACTACGGACGCTTCATATCCAGGTCAATTCACACACCTGTGGCTAAAGCATATAAACAAGAATTTTTGCACTGACCTAATGTCAGCACAACGATTATAACAACAAGCACCGGGTAGATGTCAACAATGAAGCAAGCAATGCTGATCACGGATTAAGGATTATTATTCGCCGAAGGGAAAACAGTCATTCAACTTCACGTGAGTGTCGCATAGTAACGTCACAGACAGCAAACTATAGGGATATTAATCAACAGGGAATATCTGGAGCTTGGGCAGCGAGCGTGACCGCCGTAACCGGAGGAGCACTTAAACTCTTGGTTAGGTGGCAGCACGGACTTGTGTCATTAAAGCAGCACATTTCAGATGTTTCACAGAAATATAAATTAGATAATAGAGAGGGAATTATGACCTGTTTAACTTCCTAACAATAGCTCTAAGCAGTTTATAATACCTCTTCTCTCCTCATCCCTCTGTGTGTGCAAGTGTAAACGTACCTCAAACTACAACGATAGTAGGTTTTCCACGTATTCCACATACACCGATTGTTTTCTTCTTCCTGGAGGCGGGCCTTATGCGTGAGGGCCACAATGACGCGCAAAAGCTGTCAATCTCTAAGACAATGTTGACAGATTCCCTCAGAGATATTAACGTTACATATTATTGGATAGGATTCCCTTAAAGAAACGTCATAAATGTAAGTTATTTTATCATCGAAAATGTCATTAAATTTAAGTAAATTAACACTGTTTGATAAGACAACAGTTAATTTATTATGTTCAATAGGGAGGCTAATTTCGAAAAATGTTCTTAACCGATAACCGACCCTCGTTAACTGATTATTAACCGTTAACCGGCAAGATTTGTGCCTCGCATGCAGCGGTGCGCCAGCTGCAGGAGCACAACAGATATTCATTGATGGGAGTCCCCTGTTCACCCGTCCGGGATAGTTAACTTAGCAGCCACGGTGCTGCGTGTAGTGTCGCGGACATGCAGCCACGTTCCCAGTAAAAGTCTCCATCGCACATTAGTTTAGTTTAGCAGGTTGTCAGCTGTGTGTCTGCCCGGCGTAACGATACTTTGTCTGCCCGGCATAACTTTAGCGAGTGTCCAACAAACAGAGTGTGTATTTGTGCTACGTTAGCAGCTCTAGCATTGCCGGAGGCTTTGTGCTCGCCGCCATCACACGCGTAGTCTGCGTAACCTTCCGACAGACCGTGTTGGCGGTGAGTGTGTGGTTGTTGGTGGCTTTATAGCTGTGATCGTAGGTGTAGCAGTGTGTGTACAGTTTATTTGTCAGGGAATAAATGCTACGAAACTACAACTCCTCCGCTCCGTTCAAGCGAGTTGGAGAGACCGGAGCCAACTTCCTGTATCCTGCAACTCCGGCTCCGCCTCATAAGGTGGGCTGTTAAGGTGGACCAGCTTTTCTCCTTTAAGTGACGAGCCGCTCCTCTGAGCCACTCAGCTTTTTAATCAATTATTCATGTTTATTTTAACTGTTTTAACCGATAGCGTTAAACGGTTAAAATGCTTAATGTCAGTTAACGGTTAAAGTTGATTATTAACATCCCTAATGTTCAATAAAAGTGTATTTTACTAAATGTTGAGACAACTCATATGTAGGCCAGACAGACACCTGCTGATTGCTGTGCACAAATGTACTGTAACTAGTTATGTAGCCTACTCAGGCCTCAAGAGCTATGGTGTAGCCACGAGTGTGCCTGTGCCACCCAAAGATAATGATAATGATAATACTTTTTATTGTCAGACAGGTCTGAAATTTGTCTTGCATCACAGCGGCTCCATTTGCAACATCACAGAAAGGACAAAAATCAAGACAAGAAACAAGGATACATACATTTAACATTACAATCCTTCAGCGTACATTTGATCTGGGATTCAGCTCCATATTTAGTTTTAGGATTGACTGTTGTACAGAAAATGCTTCAGTCTAACCTTATTAAATCGCGGAACCCTGTATCTCTGATTTTATGGTAACAATTTGTGTTTATTGTTGAAAACGTTGTTGGGGTCAGAGACAATGGTGTTGGCCAGCCTTAATATGTTATTACGATAGGCTGATTCATAGAATTTCTCAAGGGGTTGACCTACAATCTCTGAGCAGATTTTCATTTTGTGGAGCAGTTTGGACTTAAAGTAGTGGACAAACACTTGTACCATGTAGTATAACAATACTGTAGAACACTCATAATCACAGAAGTAAAAAACAAAAGAAGAATTTGTTTACTCGCCCCAAAAGACCTGAGGCGGCAGAGAAAGTAAATTCTTTGTTTTGTCTTTTTACAGTCAAATTCAATGTGGTCTTTCCAAGATAACAGATGGTCTATCATTACGCACAGATATTTGTATGAAACTACATACCTACTTTTTTCATTATGAATAACAATAGGAACTTTATTAGAGTCAGATGGTTAACCAAATACAATTTCTTCCGTTTTCTTTGTGTTAATCTTAAGAGCATCACTATCACTCCACTCGACCATTTTGTTCACACCATGTTGGTGCAACCCAGGGTTGTCTGAGTTACTTAACAGAGATATTAGAGCTGTATCATCAGAATACTTTAGAATGTATTGATTTGGTGTATTTGTATGGTAGTCATCAGTATAGAAGGTGAAATGCATAGCTGAACTCACACAACCTTGGGGGCCCCAACATTGGTTGTGATGGCAGTTGAAAGGGTTTTGTTCACTTCTACAATCTGAACTCTGTTAGTAAGAAAAGAGGCATACCAATGAATCAAATAGGGATTCAGTTCCCACTGGACCATTTTTGACACCAAGATGTCTGTCTGTATTGTCTTGAAGGCTTACGAAAAATCTAGAGAGAGGGCTCTTGAAAGAGGGCTCTTGCACAGGTATTTGGTTTGTCTAAATGTTTCGTAATAATATGAACCAGAGTGGCAACAGCGTCTTCTGTACCACAACCCTGCTTATAGGCAAATTGATATGGATTGAGTTTGTCTTTTGTTGTACTGACAAGATATTGCAGCAGAATTCTTCCTAGAGATTTCATAATCACTGAGGTAAGGGCTATTGGTCATTTCTTACAGACGCGACGAATTAGACAACAATTAAACAAAAAACAAAACACAAAGCAAACAGATCATACGGAGACGCAGTGCATACGGCAACTTTTCTGTCTGGGACAGGCAAGCTGCCTGCAGGACAAAGTGGCCTCGGAACTTCAACCTGAGCCCTAATGTGTTCACAGTGTGGCAGTCAATGAGAGGGGCCAGTCGATCCAAGAGGTCCTGACCAACGAGCAGGGGTTCTGTATCGAGAGTACAGATGTTAATGGGATGTTAGAGTCATATCCTGAAGAGTGATGTCAACCCAAGCACGTTTTGTGACGGGCAACTTATCCTGTGTGTAGCTGGAAATTTTTATGTTGCAGGTTTCAATTTACAATGGCTTACCAAGGGAGAGCATTGCTCCAGCAACCTCTGCAAAAGTGCTGGAACACACCAGGCTTATTTCGGAACCGTAGTCAAGCAGAGGAAGGGTGCTGATACAGCCCCCAATGACTACTGAAGTGTATATGCGTCAGGCGTTACCCTTGCAGACATGGTCGCCAAAGAAGGTGAAGAATGAAGGATGTGGTACGTTAGGTGTAGCGGTCTCATGATGTGTCGTGGGCTCCCTTAGTTCCCTTCCCCAGCTTACGAAGTAGACCTTGGTGAAGAAGGGAATGGGACCTGGCCTAGTAATGTTGACGGAGGACTGTCACCAGGCTTCTTAGGAGAGTCCGGCAGCACTGTTGGTTGACTGGCCATTCCAAACTGTCTTACCACTTTCTAAAAGCATCTTTGGATCAGATTTTCAATATCTTGCAATCCCTCCCCTCTGGGGTGGTTTGGGACCTTACCATTATACTTACCTCCTTGCTTGGGGTTCCGTTCAAACTGAACCTTTCTATTTGGTAGGAAGGTACTTTGTTGCCTTGGCCTGGTCTGTTTCTGGAAGTGGCCTTGGCTACCACCCTCTTGGTTCTGTTGACTACCCTGCTGGGGTGCATTCACCCTAACGCAAGGCTTTTCGTTGCCTTCAAGTGCTATGTGGTGCTTTCCAAGGTCTGAATCCCCAGGACTTTGGCGTTTTCCTCGTATCTCCTAGCAGGGCGCTCATACAGTATGTCTCCCATGCCATCTGCGCATACTTCCTAATCTCATGCATTGTAAGATTGTTTGACCTACTGTGCATAGTGATGTCGTAATGCACACTTCTGTGGAGGTTGTGCATGAACAAAGACTTAATAATTAATAATCTCTTGGAGGATCATGCTTTTTGTGCAAGCCTGCGAAAGCGCCGAGAGTGATAGAATCTTAGTCTGTGCACGGCCAAAACTCTTCTTGTAGGGCTTGACAGAGCACTGGTTATTGGTCTTGGGTCTCTGGTGCGAGTTTTTCCATGAAAACATGGGCGCTTCTAGCCGTAGTCTTCCGGACAATCTTAACCTTTTCACGTGACAAAAAGCGTGAGGTAAGTCAAGGAGGCAGCACTCGATCTCTTGGAGATGGTCACCGATGTTCGACTCTCAACTACTCGGGTCAAAGTGCTTTTTGTCCCTTGCAAGGGACTCAATCTGACGGGTACGCTGGCCTTGTTCTCGGGGCGGGTAAGCACCGTCTGAATCATCCGAAACTCCATAGTCACTTGGGTCGCAATAACGACGAGGACGACTGTTCCCCCTTCGCAAAGGAGTCCGGTCATGGTGAGGCCGCGAAATACGTCCGTCTTCTCGCACAGCCAGGCACTATCTTCCCGTGCTCAGGAGATTACAAATTGGATGGCCCAAAACTCCCTTCGCAGGCTAGAGAAATCCTGCTCCGCATGGGATTTGGACAACAACGTCAGCTAAACAAATGTAATGTTGTAAAAACAAAAAAATCAATTGTGTTCATTAGGTTCATCACTGAAGATCCGACGTTTTGTAGCCGTTCTTATGAACATATCAACATTACGAGCTTATTAAACAGAAATAACATCTCTGGGAAACAGACGTTTTCAGGATTTCCTTCAGCAAACTAACTGGATTTGAGCAGGGAAATATTTTGTCATTGTGTTTTTAATCATGTGATTTTGGACAGTTATCCTGTATGATCGATAGTGAAGATTGGTAGAGGAGCCCTTTTTATTCAGTAGTGCTGCTGGCTAAAATAAAGTCTAGAGATCTCATCAATGAAAAGGCTAGACTGAAAAAGACTGAGACTGATCTGAGCTCTGTTTGTGTTTGTTGATGACAGATTATCTCAGACTTTGAGATGTGAAACAGTGGATGTCGGCTGATAAATAGCTAACGCTAGCTAGCTAGCTGGCTGTCTGCAGATATCAGGCTGATTACTTGTGAACACAAACAGTGCAGATGACTTATTAGACAGACTGTCAGTTTCTGTCCTGCCTGCACTCAGTGACAATTAAAGTGGATGTACTTAGTTGGAGCAGCTGGTACTGACAGTGCATGCATAGCTGTATGAGATATAATTTATTTTTTAATTTATACATGATGATGACAGTAAGAGAGAGATTTAATAAAAAAGGTCTAAATCTGTGAAGCAGAGGTGAAGATATCCTTACTTAGTGCATAGTATGGGTCAAGCTTCAACAATACTGGGTCTTACATTTCCCATAATGCAACTCCATAATGGGGATGTTGACTGATAATTAAGAAATGTCAAGGGTTCGTCTGTGGTGATCAATCAAATGTCTACAGAGGGACATGGCCCTGCAG
Organism: Sebastolobus alascanus; assembly: GCA_916701645.2. NCBI lineage: Eukaryota > Metazoa > Chordata > Actinopteri > Perciformes > Sebastidae > Sebastolobus > Sebastolobus alascanus. Next base: position 84,600 of record CAKAOJ020000628.1, on the reverse strand, counting down.
TTGTTTGTCACTAGTGGTAGTGCATTAGTGAAACTGGAACATTGTGGGTTATGTTCCACTGACATGCTCTAAATGTTATTTATGGTTCTAGATAAGTCGCTCCAACATGGCATCTCACTCTCTCTCTCTCTCTCTCTCTCTCTCTCTCTCTCTGTGTATGTCTGTTGCTATAGAAACGGAGAGGAAGAAAGGGACTGATTCATCAGAGAGTTCACACTGGAGAGAAACTACACAGCTGTGACCAATGTGAGAAAACGTTCACTTCGGGGAGTAACCTCAAAGTCCACCAACGCATTCACACTGGAGAGAAACCCTACAGCTGTGATGAATGTGGGGCAGCTTTCACTACAACAGGTGATCTGAAAAAGCATCAACGCATTCACACTGGAGAGAAACCCTACAGCTGTGAAGAATGTGGGGCAGCTTTCCTACAACAGAGTCACCTAAAAAGACATCAACGCATTCACACTGGAGAGAAACCGTACTGGTGTGACCAATGTGGGAAAACTTTTTCAGATCATAGCTCCTTTAAATGCCATCAACGCATTCACAGTGGAGAGAAACCGTACTGGTGTGAACAATGTGGAAAAACTTTTTCTCGGGGTAGTTTCCTTAAAACCCACCAACGCATTCACACTGGAGAGAAACCGTACCGATGTGACCATTGTGGGAAAACTTTTTCAGATCATAGCTCCTTTAAATGTCATCAACGCATTCACAGTGGAGAGAAACCGTACTGGTGTGACATATGTGGGAAAACTTTTTCTGAATGTAGTTCCCTTAAAATCCACCAACGCATTCACACTGGAGAGAAACCGTACTGGTGTGACCAATGTGGGAAAACTTTTTCTCAGGGCACGAACCTTAAAACCCACCAACGTGTTCACAGTGGAGAAAAACCATACTCGTGTGACCAATGTGGTAAAACTTTTTCTCAGAGTAGTAGCCTTAAATCCCACCAACGCATTCACACTGTATAGTTTTGAATGTTTTCAGAGCCCAGCTAGCTGTTTCTTCCTGCCTCCTCCCCATGCCTTGATAGCTGTGTTGTTATATTCTGAGCTTCTCTCCACATTGAAGGCTGACCAACAGTATATACATGTTCTAAACAGCATGTATGTTTTCATGGCTATGACTACATACAGTGCTTGGGCCACCAGAAACTTCCCAGTGGGACTCCGTTAGGTGGCTGAACTGTCAGAACATCTGGAAGAGTCTTCCAATGACAAGGAGGGAGAACCAGCCACAAACCTTTAAAAATCTTAAGGGAAAATCCTGGTTTACTTCAACCTGACGTATTTCCCATAAATGTAAGCGTTGTGACTCTATGGCTCACGCTAACTTTGCACTCAGCACCTCTGTTATAGAGATTCATGGAAACGAGGACTAGTGCAGAACATTGATATCAGGGACACCTGCTCGAGCCTCCTACAACTTTCCAAATTAACTGACTCGGTCAGATTCAGTGACAACAAGTTAGCATGACCAATAGAATAAAAATGGAAACATTTATGGGAAATACATCAGGTATAAATAAAGTGTAAAGTGTAACAAGGTAATAGACCCTAGTGTCAGATGCCTGATCAGAAAAATACTGGAGCTCAAATTCAGAAGGATTGCTGTGACACATAGTTTTAATTTAATCACTGTATGTCACAGCGACCCTTTCCCTGACCTGGAGAATCAGTAGTTTTACTGAAATACTTGACTTCAAACTTACATAGTTTTGACATGGATTAATTTAATCACTGGACTAATAAGATCATCACTGGCAATCACTGTGGGGCAATGAAATAATAGAAAAGATTTACAGGCTAACGTTAGTTTAAGCCGTTTTGTCACTGATACATGGCTGTTAAAGTAAACAGAAAATATAAAACTACCCAATAACAACGTTAGATGATGCATGTTGTAACGTTACGTTACCATAACAGCAGCGCTGCAGAAATTAATTTTAACATGGAGGTAATGACGAAACATTTAGAAAATCAATTTTTAGTGACAAGTGGTGTAACAGACTGTGGAAGCCGTGACGACGGCGTGACGTTGGGACCCCGTGACCAAGTCATGTGACCGAGCGGACGCTACTGCGCATGTACCATATGCCAGAGAACGGCGAAGATACGGGTACTTTTCCAGGTGGAAGTCGAGCCATTTTGGCTTCATGCACCAATGAGCAACTCTCATAGGAATGGGAAAAGAGCGGCAAGATGGCGGACCGGACAAGCTGCATCTTGTAAGCTCATGTTCAATTGCCCTGAAATTTACTTGTAAAATTCTATGTTAACAGTCAAACAAGATTAAAATAGTAAAGTGGACCTTTGGGAAAGCGCACGAGCCGCCGTGAAGTACAAGGTGCGCCCTTAAAAAAACTTTTGACCGAACGTGCCTACTGGAAAAGCTGAAGCTAGGCTAACTGCAGCCTCGAGCCTAACAAACATGTGCGACCACAACTACACGCCGATGGAAACTTCAACCAACAGAGCTGGTAAGAGGAAAAATCCCCCTGTTACCCCAACAAAATCCCCAGCACCACCTGCCAAGATTAAAACCCCTCAAAAGCAGATAAAAATCCTAAATACGACCCTGGTCAAAGCTACAGAAAAGCTAACCGCCAAAATTGATAACATCGGTGTGCAGCTGAGGGAAAACTCCATCATGGTGGCTAACATTACTAAACTTGTAGAGATGAATGCTGCTGACATTAAAGAGTGCAAAACTAAGATACAAACAATGGGAAAAGAAATGCCCCGTCTCCTTAAAGAAAACGAGGAGCTGAAAGAAAAAGTAACGGAGTTGGAGAGGTACAAGAGACGTTGGACTCTCAAAATACAAGGCCTGAAAGAAAAAGATGACGAACAGATCCGAGACGTAATCATCAGTATCTTGTCCAAAATCACACCGCAGTGGGCTTCATCCATGGAAACAGTGGTCGATACCGTTCACCGCCACGAGAAGAAGGGAGACACCGGCAGGTCATCATCCAGTACACCATGAGATATCACCGTGATGTCATCTGGAAGCTGTCCAAAAACTCCAAGACCTGCAAAGATATCGGAATCCACTTCAAACAGGACTTCTGCAAAGCCGACAGAGAGGCACGTGCAGCTGCATGGCCAAAGATGGAGCAAGCCAGAGCGGCAGGGAAGAATATCTACTACAAAGGCTATGTGGGCTATATCAGTGGTAGCAGGGTTACTCCAGACTAGATCAAATAAAGGTAACAACAAGTCACTTATTTCATGCTCTCAGATCTTTGAGAGTCTCATCCCAGGAGGTGTATATTAACATTTACAACTCGGGTGTCTGAAACTTGTATACTTTGCAGGTGAAGTGTATATTCTGCATTGTAGTTAAAAAAGGAAGAAAAAGGAAAGGAAGGAGAAAAAAAAACCCCAAAACTTTCTTCCACTTTAAAATGTTCTCAATGAGCAATGGGAGGGGGAAATTCTTTTAAGTTTACACTAGACTGTTTAATGACCTACCTCCGTTAATATCAAGATGTGCACTTCAAAGAAAATGTTTAATGTTTGACATTGGTTGATTATAGATGTTTACTATATAAATTCCTCTTAAATAGGGGCTTGTTCATAACGCTCAGTTAAAAACTACTTACCTAATTTCTTTCTTATTATTTTATTCTATTCTATTCTTTGTATGTTTTCCTTTAATTCTATGTTCTCTTTTGTATCACTTAATGCTAGGGGTTTACGAGATTCTATAAAAAGAAAATCAACTTTCTTGTTCTGTAAAAATGAAAAAGCACAATGTTATCTTCTTCAAGAAACTCACTCTAATGACACAGATGAAAAGTTTTGGTCAAACCAGTGGGGAGACAAAATACTATTTAGCCATGGTACAAATAGGTCAGAAGGTGTCGCCATACTCTTAAATAACTTTCCTGGGAAGGTGGTAACCACTAAGAAGGATTCTTCTGGTCACTGGGTAATTTGTGTGTTTGAAGTTAATGACCACTTTCTGATCTTAGGAAATATATATGGGTGTAATAACTATAACCAAAACAAAAATCTGATTTCTGAAATGACAAATGTTGTAAAAGATCTATGTCAAAGGTATCAAACTGAAGACTTTATTTTTGGAGGTGATTTTAATATGGTGATGGATGGATGGCTTGATAGAAGTCCTTCAAGATATCAGGGACATCATTACAACCCTATTTTGTTTGATTGTTGTAGTGCGCTCAAATTGAGAGATGTATGGCGCACTCTAAACCCGGAAGCCCAAATTTTCACTTGGTTTAAACCAGATGGTTCAGTCAAATCTAGACTAGATTTCTGGCTTGTGTCAGAAACGAGACAAACTCCACAATTTCAACTGCACCTCTAACAGATCACTGCTTGCTTAAACTTATTTTTACACCCACAAACGCATGCCGAAGGAATAAAGGTTATTGGAAATTCAACTCAAGCCTTCTTAAATATGAACCATTCTGTCAGGAAATTATAACGACAATCAATGATATAACTAAAGATTCCAATTTTACAAATTATAGGGATAAATGGGAATACTTAAAATACAAGGTACGTCAAATTTCAATATCAAATAGCAAAATATTAAGCAGAGCTAGTAAACAAAGGGAAATGGAAATTGTGAAGGAAATAAACAATATTTGCAATTAACCTTTATTATCCGAAGATGACAAACAAAAACTAATCCTTCTGCGCTCTTCGTTAGACAACATTTACGTTAATAAGGCCAAAGGAGCATATATCAGATTGCGAGCGAAGTGGATAGAGGAGGGGGAAAGGAGTTCAGCATATTTCTGTAGACTGGAGAAAAAGAGACAAGAACGAAATACCATAAAGACTCTGTTAATTGATAACCAGGAATGTACAGATCCTGTTAAGATCTCTATGGAAATCTTCCAGTTCTACAGCAAATTGTACTCTTCCTCTTATTCATGTACAGCTGCTGTTGCTTTCTTTGAGCTTGTTAAAGAATGGATCCCTCGAGTGGATGAGTGTTTCAGAAGTGTATGTGATGCAGAAATCAGAATGGACTAAGTAGAAAAAGCCTTGAAATGTTTATCCTTAGTCAAATCTCCAGGTTCAGACGGTCTAACTAGTAACTTCTATAGGCACTTCTGGGAACATCTGAAAGACCTTATTTTCAATATGTTAAAAGAAATTTCTGAAACCCTCATTCTACCGACTACGATGAAGGAAGGAATCTTCACCCTCATTCCCAAACCTGGTAAAGACCCAAAATTAATTGACAATCTTAGACCTATAACCCTACTTAATAATGACTATAACATTTGAACTCATATCTACGCAAGTAGATTAAAAACTGGTATTACACAAATTATTTCAGACACACAATTGGGTTTCATAAAAGGACTATCAATTCATAACAATATACGACTTGTACTTGACTTACTTGACTACAATTACTTAATTGAAGATGAAGGCTTTATTTTATTTCTAGATTTCTTCAAAGCGTTTGATACGATTGAGCACAATTTCATGTTTCGTACTTTAGAACTATTTGGATTTGGTGAAAATTCTTAAATATAGTTAAATTACTTTATAAGGATACTAATAGTTCAGTCTTATTACCTCATGGTACTTCTCCAAGATTTTCAATTGATAAAGGAATTAAACAAGGCTGTCCCATTTCCCCTTTGCTCTTTATCACTGCAGCAGAAATGCTTTCCATTCTTGTAAAAAAATTCAGATTTTGAAAAATTGACAGTGTTAGGCAAACAACTAACAATCAGCCAACTGGCTGATGACACAACAATATTTATAAAAAATAGTAACCAAGTTCCAAAAATCCTCAAAACAATACATTTCTTTACTAATGGTTTAAAGTTAAACCTTAAAAAATGTGAGTTATTACCTATTCACAATTCCACCCTCACAACAGTTCATAACATCCCTGTTAAATCAGTTGTTAAATACTTAAGCATACGCATTACTAAGGATAAAGACTCACTAAATAATCTTAACATTTGGAATAATCTGGATAAATGTCAATCTCATCTAAATTCCTGGTCTTAAAGAGACATCTCTATCATAGGCCGAATTTTTCTGACAAAAATGGAGTGCATTTCTCGATTCATCTACCCAGCTTACTCCTTATCACTTCCCAAAAATGCAATAAAAGCCATAAACCAAGCTAATTTCGATTATATCTGGAAAAGGAAAACACTAAATTAAGAAAGGCACTATGGTTAAAGAATATGAGGAAGGCGGACTTAAGGCTATTGATATTGATTGCATTAATGGCACTATTAAGACAAACTGGTTAAGATCATTTCTAAAACATGAAAAAAAGTTTTGGTTTCATATGCCGAGTGAAATCTTTACTAAACTAGGAGGCATCAACTTCCTTCTTAGATGCGACTATGACTTAACAAAACTCCCTGTCAAATTATCCTTGTTTCATCAACCGGTTTTACTATATTGGAAAATTATATACAAGCATAATTTTAGTCCCCATAATACCCCAATATGGAATTGCAGGTATGTATTACATAAAAATACATCCATATTTTTACAAAATTAGTTTGAAAAGGGAATATGGTCTGTGATGCATTTATTGGACAATACAGGAAACATTCTACCATTTGAGGACTTTTGTTCTAAATTTAGCCTAGTTGACAGGTCAGTATAACAATGTTGTCAAAGCGATCCCTCAAGCTGTAATTGTGATGGCATATAATTTTATCTCAAGATAATGTAAACCCGAATCTCTCTTTTTGGTGAATGGTGTTGTGGCAGATGTTCCAGACGTGGGCCAGATGAGTCCAGAAACACCTGGTCAACCTTCGATAAAAATCTGTTCAAATTGTTCAAGAGTCTGTTCAAGTTGCACAAAAGACTGTTCAAGTAGTTCAAAAAGACTGGTCAAGTCAAATGTGCTGTCTTCTATACAGTTTCTGACATAAGGCATAAGGTTTTAAATAGGAGCTTGTCTGCCTCCGGTATGTTTGGGACTTTCCGCTGGGTATTTTTTAAAACTTTATTAAACAGTTGCATGTGGGTTTATAATACCATTGCACTGTTGTTATGACATTTAACTATCAACAATCGATTTATTAAACAGCTGCGGGAGTGCTAAACTAAACATTTCCAAGGTAGGTTATGGACTATGCAATGACATGATTATATGACCCTTGTTTCACACTTAATGATCAACATATACATAGACAGAATTATCACACATCATTATTGATATACATTAAGATTTTGCATCATCAATGGTCACCAAAATTCTTCAAATTTCCTATTACACCAAAAGCGAAGGAGGTTCACGTCAAGGTTCTCAATGAAATATACCCCTCTGCTGAATTCTTAAGAAGTCGTTTTGGTTTTGATCACAATAATTGCTCGTTCTGTGATGAAACATTGAAACTACAGAACATTTATTTTATGAATGTATTTTTGCTAATGCTTTCTGGGATGATTTGCTTTATTGGTTGTCCGCTACATTTGTACATTTTTCTAATCTAACAAAGGAAAATGTTATATTTGGTACAATTGTGAAAGATCCTGTACATGACCTGGCAATCAATTCCATAATCATTCTTGGAAAGTTTTTTTATACATAAAAATAGATTCCTTGAAATCAAGACCAAATTTCTATGTTTTTCATAAGGAGCTGTGTCTTTATTTTTCATCTCTAAACATATGAAGAAAAATAATGCTATGAAGCTTTCAATGTTAGTTGAGGACCTTAACCTTACAGAGAAGCACTATTAGCACTATTCCCACATTCCCTTACTTTTTATTTTGTCTCTCTTTTCATCCACACTCTTATACACCATATGCCAATTTCCAGGCTTGTCTGCTCCCTTGTAGTTGTGGACTGTTCTGTACGAGGCCATATTGTAATGTAAATTTCTCAATAAAAAAAAACAAAAAAACAACCTCTCCTAGGAAGGACCGAGAGTCCGCCTCCAACGCTGTGTCCAGTTCTGTTAATACATCCATGCGGGATAGTTGTTGCGTTAGCTGACGAGCATATTTGTCCGTTTTGAGGCGGCAGAGCTCCAGGTGAACCCGCACACACTCAGGTAAACACTTTAATAATGTTTCTTTGACCCGGAAATCAAAGCGAATATAGCGTTAGCACGCTGGGCTAGCTCCGATGCTAACCAGCTAATTAGCCGCTGTTAGCTTCGGCCTGCTGCTGTGTGGCTAACTGCTAGCGTTAGCCTTAGCTCACTTTAATGTGTGCTCGTGTTATCTGATTGAACTTCCAGTTCCTTTGTGTTTTAGTCCAGTTTGGAGGAGTTTCACAGCTCTTCTCAGTCGCTTTGGTTCCTTTCTAGAATCATCCTCAACATCTGTAAAACAGGAAGTGCGTTTCTCCAAACAGTTGGTCCAAACCTGTATCTGTGAACTGTCTCTTTAACCAGATCACACACATTTAGGCTTTTCTATATGATCTTTGATCGTTTCCATGGAAACCAGAGCATTCCTTAGAGAAGAGCTGCAGCTGTTTTCACGCTAACATGGACCATGTTATCAGCACTACGTGGATGGGAGTAAAACCAGAGGAGACAGCAGTACCTGAATATCTCCGTGTGCTTTGATTTGTAGTGAGTCCAGGACAACAGAGTCCAGCAGTCAGAGTGGAGACCTGCTGGATCTCAGAGACCAGGACCAGGAGCCCGTTTCAGAAAGCAGCTTTAACAAACTCTGAGATGGAAAAGTTTTCGGTTCCAGAACAGCTGATCAAAGTCTGTTCAATCAAATGTGAGGATGAAAACAGCCATCATCAATGGAGCTCTGATACTACGATTCACCATGGCAACAGGTAAATAAGAAGCAGAGCCTCCATTTGAATCCAGTCCACGTAGAGATATTAATGCATGTATATACTGACTGTGCACATTTCTCTTAAAAAAGTGTCAATAACACCATCAAGTTTAATTCAGTGTTGTCCATGAATTCATCTTTTAGCAGACTGACATTTCCTTAATGGATGATAAAGTGGTGAATGTGACTGTGTATTAGGCTGTAGCGTACATTACATTTAAATAGATTTATTCAGCTTTAATGTGATGGGACAAAACAAAGGAGCAGCAACTGAAGATGAAACATATCAAATCTCTCCATCAGAGACAGAGGGACATGACTTTAAGCTCACAGTCTGATCCAGTAATAATGTGTTTGGTGATTTAAAGGTTCAATAGAGTATATTTTAAATAGTAGACATCTATTTGGATCTCGGCTCAACAGCATTCAGTGACTTTATTTCAGCTACTTCAACAAATGGAGTCAATTTAAACAGTCAATGAAATGCTGTTAAAACCCGTTCAGACAATAGGCAGCCTATTTAAAAAACTCTCTTTCTAACTCCATTCTGCAGCTGCACCACCATCCTGCTCACTCAGAAATATTAACAGATAATCTACAATATTAAAGGAGTTCTGTTCTATTAGTGGGACAGTCACATCATGAGTGATAGAGATCATTATTCATTGATCCTACGTGTCTGAGCTTCATACTGATCTTTACTGTTTAAACTGAGATTACACATTATGAGCAATAAACATTTTAGTGGAACTGCTCTAACAGACTGACAGCTGTCTGTGTTCAGAGTCACAGTGTTATAAAGAAGGACATGCAGAGGTTTTATTCTGAGCTGAGGGCCACTTGATGCTGTGTGATATTTGAATGTTCAAAGAAATGACTGACAGCACATAAAAGAGTAACTTTAGACAGTCCAGAGTAACAAACTAATATCTGACACACAGTAAACCTTCGATACGGACTGAATGAATGAGGAAATAAAACACTGATCACACTTTCTGAAACAGAGACCAGGACCAGGACCAGGACCAGGAGCACTACAAGAGCGAAACGGAGGAGGACCAGCAGAACCCGGACCAGCGGAGCAACAAGGTCCCCAGAAGACCAGCAGCAGGCTCGTCCTCTGATACCACCGATGTTCAGGTCAGTGTTCATGACTTCATGGCTTCATAACGACACTAAAGACACGAGGAGGAGTCTCGAGGGTCCGGGTATCATCCGCTCATTCTGTTGTTAGACATCAAATGTGGAAAAAGGAAATCTAAAAAACGCTCCAGGTTTTGTGTTGACATGTTTTTATGTCTCCATGTTTCCTGGTTTCATCTTGAAGTGACTCAAACTAGCTGAATACTTTCTGTTTGCTTCGGCTGTTTTCATGACACGTCATCAATCCATGAGTCGGCCATTTTGGAAATATTGAATGGAAACAACGCAACCGAACTCGCAACCTGATTGTTGTTGCTGTAAACAGTCAATTATTGAACCTTTTCACCGTATTCCGGTGTTTCGGTTTATCAAGCGACGAGACAGGAAGAAAATACGTAGTGTGGAAGCTAAAACCTAAATATGTTCATCAGTAATAAAGAATGTTGATCATATAATCATTTTTGTGTATGTAGTCACAATTGAAATTTACTATGCAGCTTTGTAGTCACTGAGTTTAAAGAAGTGCAAGTACCTGTTGACAATGTAACCTCTTGATCAGCCGATCCACCGTGAGTTGAGGCCCACATACTTTTGATATAAGAGGGAGCTGGGAAAAGAGGCCCCCTTACACAGATGTGAGATAGGAGGGCGTATGCTATGGAAGGAGGCCTCGTCCAATGGCAAACTGTATGTTTTAAAAAAAATGATTAATGGCCGACCTTGGAAATACCGGTGGCAAACTGGATCCAACTGGAATTGCCCTGACTAGGCATAACAACCCCAAAACGCCAGACACCATTAAAAACGGAGCGTGGATTGGTTGATCGAAGGAAAGGAGGAGCTCTTGAGATAAGAAGGCTTTGGGAACTGGTGTCCGCCTCATGCAGCTGTTTGATAAGATAAAAAAATGCTCAGTGGAAAGTCCCAAAGATATTGCCCATGCTGGGAGAAATAACAAAAAGGATTGTGTAGCTTTGTGTATTTGAAAGCTAGATCATAGAGCATTGTGAACATATTCACGCTTAATAATTGTGAAATAATCGTATTCAAATAAGATACAGTAGCCTTCTACCATCCTTTCTATGTATGTGGCTCCAACTGGACTCCAGTCTGGAGCATGGGGGCATTAAAATAGGCTGCTGGTAGGTCTAGGTAGGACTGTGCCACATCCAATCAATTTCAGCAAACATCCCGGTATGATTTAATGCAAAAAAGTGAAGGTATCAAAAACCCATTACTACTTTACAGTTAAATAATCAACAATTATTTTATTCCAACAGGATCAGTTAAGAATGCTTAGAAAAACACAACAGTATAACGTACTCAGTGGGGGAAAGTAACGAAGTACATTTACTCAAGTACTGTTCTTAAGTACAATTTTGAGGTAATTGTACTTTACTTGAGTATTTCCATGTTCTGATACTTTCTACTTCTACTGCACTACATCTCAGAGGGAAATATTGTACTTTTTACTCCACTACATTGATTTAATAACTTTAATTACTTTACAGATTCAGATTATTAATACAAAATATTATCAACGAATAAATGATTATGTATTATTATAGATTAAACTACCCAGCAGTATATAAAGTCATTAAAATGAGCTCCAGCTTTACCAGCTGCAACATTAAAGTGATAAACACATTAATGCATCAATAAGTATAATCCAATAATATACATTATTCTGAATAATGTGTACTTTTATGTTTGGTACTTTACGTATATTCATATGCTAATATTTTTGCACTTTTACTTAAGTAGGATTTTGAATGCAGGACTCTTACTTGTAACAGAGTATTTCTACATGGTAGTATTGCTACTTTTACTGAAGCACAAGATCTGAGTACTTCTTCCATCACTGCATGTACTATAATAAAATAATAAACATGTAATACAATAATAATATAACATGTAATAGAAATGTTTACTTAATGTGATGCCCCTATTGACCTTGATTTGTTTGGTAAATCAATAGTGAGGTAAAGATCAGGGGAAGTAAACATGAAGTGCAATTAGGAATACTGCTGTTAAGTCCTGAAGCTATTCAGACACCTGAATGTACATAAACATGGACTCTAGTACTCTGAGGTGTAGAGATAGTAAACTCTGGCAAAACTTCTGCTTCAAAACTCTCTCACCTTACTCAAAAGGCACAACCACAACACATCCACAAATATTAATACTACATAAAATACAATTAACAAGAACAATACAATTAATTTACCGGTCTCAACAGAATTGTGATGCCTACATGACCAATTCAAGCAAATGAGACTGAGGACAACTATGTACAAGAAAAGCCAATGTGGCGAGAAAGCCTGCATGTTTTTGACAGCCTATTTTTAGAAGAATTTTTCTCTTCTCTCCTTCTGAGTGGCAAACCTCTCAATGACCTTCTTATTAAAGTCAGGAATGTCTCTGAGGAGTTTCTTCTCCATGGAGAGCATGGCCAGAGAGCATTAAGGTGATCCTTCGTCGCTTCATGGGCTGGTGCTGCTGGTCAGGTTCACTGTCCTCACAGAGACGAAATGGAGGCCCTGGTCCAAAAAATAAAGTCATCAGACTCCTTAATGTACAATTCTATTCATTGTGTGCAATTTACTCTTTGTTGTTTACAGTATGTTTATATAATTTACTTTTTTAAAATGTTAGTCAGATTTTTAGCATTTTTATATTACATTCATGAGCCAGATGCAATGTAATTTGATTCTGCTGCGCACTCAGCCTGTGTATAGTCTGAATAACAATTAAGTTGATCTTGAATCATCAATAGCAACTAGGCCTCTTCTAGAAATTGACCTGGTGGATTGTGTTTAATAACTACTTTACCTGCATTATTATCCAAATCTGATTGTCTCTTCTGTTTACTTTTTAAAATTCTAAACAAATATTATTGTGATGTGCTCTGTGATCATCATTCACTTTGATGATAAGGCACATTTAGGCTTTTACAGACTGTTGGAAGTGAGCAACTCATCTTTCTAACAACAACTTTATCAGCAAATAGTAAATATCAGGGAGTTATTTACCTGATTGTTAGCATGCTGCCTGTGAACCTCTGGACCCGTGCTCTGATGAAGACAGGGTCCATGTTCCTCTTCTGCAGCATGTCCAAGTTTGGCATAATCTCGTGGAACAATGTCAGGAAAAAAAACGGAACCCTCGTCTTCACGCATCCTCACAAAGCCCCCAGCCTCTCTGACAGCTGCAGGATCAAAGTTCCCAGAGTCTCTGATGGTCTGGAAACACTTTAGGAGCTCATCCTTGTGCTTGTATACAGTGTTCTCAGCACGACTGTGGAAGTTCCACCGTGTTGTCGAGGCTCTGGGGAGTCTATGCGCAACGACTCGGTCCAGCACGGTGGTTCGCTTCGGTGACCTGGAGAAGAAGGCAGAAAATCCACCAAGGTCCGAAAAACTTGCCGATCCGGGAGATTTGTGATGTTGCCTGCTGCATGATGAGGTTCAGCTGATGCTCATAGCAGTGGACGTACTGCACATTTTCATAGACAAGGATCTTACGCTGGGCTCCGCTGGTGCTCCTCCATCACAGTATCGCCTGGAACGCCAGGGTTGACCGAGGAATCGGTCTCGTCATGCCCACGCAAGGCCAACTCAAAAGCACCACAAAACTTTATTCAATTCGTTTTTTAGTTATTTTGGATAAAATGTGCCGTTTTTTATCCTCCTCCTCGTTGTGTTTCCTGACCGCAGTCCTGTGGTCGTCATCCAGCTGCGGAGCGATGTTCACTCGGCCTAGCACGGCTAGCTGGACAGAGTTTTCCATGTGTGTTCTGGTGTTCTCGTGTTTCTTTACTTTTACCTACAGGTGCTTCATATCCTTCACTCCCGTTGTTGTCCATGCTGGATCTGTCCCCGTCGTTTCAAAGAGCAAGCACGGAAAGCTAAATAAAGCATTAGCATGAACGCATCCAGCTAGCCAAGTCTTTCTGGTGTTCCAGCTACGACAGAAGCCTCGGATATACTTCTTCCCTTCTTCGCCAGCCTGCTGTTTTATTACCAGGTCCGGTTGATCTGGGCCCGGCTCCTTCACCTGTAGTTTATCCACCAAAGTTCTTCTCTCAAACGGCTCCAGGAGGACAGATTTTACCGAGTCAGGGTTCGGTCTCGCAGTAGTGGTCGCACTCACCATTATAATAGTTAAAATGGCGCCTCTAGAGACCTCAGAGAGCAGTCCTGACTTTAGCAGTAGCTGGCTTGGGGCGATAAAATGCTGATTGACGCTGATTGGCTAAATGTAATGTAATACGTTCAGAGCTTGAATCGGCTATTGGCTAAGCTGCTACACAGACCCGCCTGCTGTGAGCTGAACTTCAGACATACAGACAGCAGAGGGGAGTCAGGGACGAGCGGGAAAACCATATATTTTGCACAGATGATTTTCTGTCATATTTTACACATATTACTGGGTGAATTCCATATTTAAAACACACACATATTGACAATTTGTATAATTTATTTGTATTATTATTATTATTAGTAGTAGTAGTAGTAATGTTTTTTGTGTGTGTGGCTCAGGGAGGGCGGCGCCCTAGCGCCCTCTATTGGCCAGCCGCCCCTTCTTGCATTACTGACACGCAGGATGCAGAATGAACGGTTATTCTCTTTTATCTCTGTCTGGATAGTCTACAGCCTTCCTAGAGGAGTGCAAGGGATTAGGTGCACTCCACTATGTGGCTGTTCTAGTCACGAGTAGCCACATAGTGCTTCACACCTGTCGACATAAAAAACAGCCCATAGTAAGGGTGTGAGAGAGAAAAGTGTCTAAAATATAATCTGTAGAGACCCTCCCTGTAATTGATCACACACTTTTTGGATAAAAGACATTCATGTGTTAATGAAAGAACAAAGAAAATATCTATTTATGTAGCTATGTATGTATTTATTTATGTATTTATTTAGCCTATTTGTCTTCTACTGTTACCCGATCCTGTGCTTAAATAATGTTACACTTTTATAGAATGACCAATCTATCTTCTTGACTTTTATTTTGACATGTTTGCTTTACTTCCGGGTCACGGGACTGCCGTTCTTCACTCTTCGATTCAAAATGACAAAAAGAAACTTGCAAAAACAAAATTGGACCGTTTTTTGACTTTTTTTTTTTTTTTTCATTTGGAGACAAAAAATTAACAGACCACGTGATTTTGTTTTCGGTTTAAAAACGAAAAAAACAATGGTATTTCCGTTTTTTTCATTTTTGAATTACAAATGAATTACAGATTTTCCAATGATACCCAGACCCTAAAGCTGCATGCTAACTCTATCATGGACAGTAAATGTTATCGTATTGCGGTAACGTGCGGTCAAGCCAGCCGTCACCCTCATCCCTGTGGTCAAATCAGCTGACGCTACAACTGTAGAGCACCCATATACTGACATTTATGTTAAATGCATTCAAACGGCCCCGATGGAGCTGACCATGGGTGTATAAAGAGTAAGGAGCTGACGGGAGAGCTAGAGACTGACTTGGAGAAGTTAGCGTTGTTATCACGTTAACTTTGACAGCCCTAATATATATATATATATATATATACTGTATATATACATACATAGATACACACCATGGTATGGGTGAATACTCAATTTTGATTGGCTGCAGGGTGTCCATTAATTCCTTATAATGTACACCTGCTAAGTAGTCCAGTGAAACGGTCTTTTTTCCAAGAGCTTATTCACCACACTGCGTTTAAAGGCTGGAAGACCGAGGACGGCGGATATACAAGTTGTTATTATGATACAAACATGAAACAAAGCGGCGTCTGCCGACGATTTTCACACCACTCTCACTCACCACTTAGCTTCATTCCAGACGGCCATGTTGTTGTGAAATATCGGTGTATTGGAATGGTCAGATGAGATGAAGATGAAAAATGAGAAGAGCCTTCTGTGTTTTCCTCTTGACTTTACTCGCTTGCTTTCCTCACTTCCGTTTCTCTTCTCGTGCACTGATTTGTTTAAACTGAATAGCCAATCAGTGTGATTTCTCTCACCGACGAGCTCCGCCGCCGATTCAACATGCTGAACCGGCCGAAAACCCCTCGACACAGGCAGACTAGATGTCGCATCCCATTCACTATTCAACTTGCTACTTCAGGCTGCGGCCGACAGTTCACATGGTCTCTCAGTTGTTTGTGAAACTCTTGATATTGTCCAGCATCCCAGGCTTCTTGCTGGCCCATGTGGGCAGGAAGGATGCCAGCTAGGTCCGCTGGTGTTGGTTCTCTGATGTCATCACCCTCAGTGCCTGTGACCCCTCCAGAGGCTCAGGTGTCTGTTCCATCTGCTTGCTCTTCTTGTCCAGTCTGTGGTTGCCGAAACTCCACCAGATTTCCTCTTCAGAGAAAAGAGACAAAATTGCCTGTGCTCTCTACTGGCTGATCCCACCAATGCCACCATATGTCACGGACCGAGCTGGTAGACCAGAGAGACACAGCACCACACGGCACAACACCTGTCCTTATATAGTGATTAGAGGGAGTTACCTATGCTAATAATAAACAATCGGCCACTCACCTCCAATTTATGATCAAGTGGGATTAATCATTCAGCACACCTGGTGCATCTGGAGTCGACTTCTCTCATTTTTTCTATTAACAGAAATTTTAAAGAAAAGAGAGAGTTATGGGACGTTGCTGCATGAGGCCGGTTGTGGGTTATGTTCCACAGACATGTTCTAAGTGTTATTTATGGTTTTAGATAGCTCGCTCCACTATGGCATCTCACTGACTCTCTCTCTCTATGTCTGTCTGTTGCTATAGAAACGGCGAGGAAGAGGGGGACTCAAACGTCACAACTGTCAGCACTGTGACAAATCCTTCACAACATCTGGATATTTAAAGCTTCATGAGAGAGTTCACACTGGAGAGAAACCTTACAGCTGTGATCAATGTGGGGCAGCTTTCACCACTAAAGGTCAACTAGAAAGCCACAAACATGTTCACAGTGGAGAGAAACCATACAGCTGTGATCAGTGTGAGAAAGCTTTCGCCAGTAAAGGTAACCTAACAGTCCACCGGCGTGTTCACACCGGAGAGAAACCGCACCGGTGTGATCAATGTGGGACAGCTTTCACCACTCAAAGAAGCCTAGACAGGCACCGACTTATTCACACGGGAGAGAAACCGTATAGATGTGATCAATGTGGGGCAGCGTTCAACACTAACGGTTATCTAGACGTCCACCGGCGTGTTCACACTGGAGAGAAACCGCACTGGTGTGACCAGTGTGGGAAAACCTTTTCTCGGGGTACTCACCTTAAATACCACCAACGCCTTCACACTGGAGAGAAACCGTACAGCTGTGATCAATGTGAGAAACGTTTTTCTCTTGGTAGTCAACTTAAAGTCCACCAACGCCTTCACACTGGAGAGAAACTGCATTGGTGTGACCAATGTGGGAAAACCTTTTCTCGGGGTACTCACCTTAAATACCACCAACACATTCACACTGGAGAGAAGCCGTACGGGTGTGACCAATGTGGGAAAACGTTCTCTAACGGTAGTTCCCTTAAAGAACACCAACGCATTCACACTGGAGAGAAGCCGTACGGGTGTGACCAATGTGGGAAAACGTTCTCTCACGGTAGTTCCCTTAAAGAACACCAACGTATTCACACTGGAGAGAAGCCGTACGGGTGTGACCAATGTGGGAAAACGTTCTCTCACGGTAGTTCCCTTAAATCCCACCAACGCAGTCACACTGGAGAGAAGCCGTACGGGTGTGACCAATGTGGGAAAACGTTCTCTCACGGTAGTTCCCTTAAATCCCACCAACGCAGTCACACTGCATCGTTGTGAACATTTGTCAGAGCCCAGTTAGCTGTTTCCTCCTGCCTCCTCCCCATGCCCTGATAGCTGTGTTGTTATATTCGGAGCTTCTCTCCACATTGAAGTCTGACCAAATAGTAATGGTATGTATCGAACAGTGTAGGGATGTTAATAATTTACCGTTTAACCGTTAACACAAAACTCAGAGGAGCAGCTTGTCACTTAGAGGAGAATAGCTGGTTCACCTTAACAGCCCACCTTAAGTGAGCCTGAGCCGTTGTACTGCTGCGTTCACCGCTATAACCTTACTGATGACTTCATACTCACCATCACACACACGATCTGACGGACACTCACTTACGTTACGCCAGGCAGACAAACAGCTGACAACCTTGCAGCTAAACTAAATGATGCGGTGGAGACTTTTATTGGGAAAGTGGCTGCATGTGTCCTTGACAATACACGCAGCATCGTGGCTACAGTAAGTCTCCCTGGTGTGGTGAACTGGGGAGTCAGATGTCTGTTGTGTTCATACACTGCAGCTGGTGATAAATTATGGATTTAACCTGTTGGTGCATCGGCTTATCGTTGCAGCTGGGATGCTTGTTAGACACTAAAACCACAGCACCGCTGCATGGAACACACTAATCTTGTCGGTTAATGAGGGTCGGCTATCGGTTAGAAAAAATTATCTAAATTAGCATCCCCAGAACAACATTTATATTATCGTGGCTACGACCACATACTGGCCTTTATTCTTTTAATACTTTTTTTCTTTACCTTCCATTAATCTGCTGAGTATTTTCTTGATTAATTACTTTGTAAATAAAATGTGACTCTGGCTGGATGTTCTGACAGTCCAGCCATGTAAGAGAGCCCCACTGGGATGTTTCAGGTCTGTTGAGCAGAGTCTGTCCTGGTCTAAAGTTGGAGGACTGTCATCATCCACTTTGTACCCATCAGCCTGAAGGACCCTCTCGGAGGAGGAAAATAAAAAAGCTAACTTGGACCACCAGAAACCTCCCAGTGGGACTCCCTGATTTGGCTGAACTGTCAGAACATCTGGCAAGACTCCACTCACAAGAAGGAGAACCGACAACAAACCTTCAAAATCTTAAAGGAGAAATCTGGTTTATTCATACATATTCTCTTGTTATTATTGTAACATAACATATAAAAACATTATATAACATAACATTATATTTTCCTCCCTTCATTGAATAATCTTTATTTTACATTTATATTCACTTTTTTTATTTTCTATGACTGAATGTGGTTTTGAATCTGTTGAGGTTTGTTCACACTGAAACCAAAGCCAATTCTAGTCGAAGCAAAGAAACGCAGATTGGTTAAAGATGGCGCCAGCTGAGATGAAGACGTGTTCATTGTTTGTTTCCATGGTAACGACTGTGCATTGTGTTTAGTCAGTAAATGTGATTGTTGCTGTTGAACTTGCATCCTGCCAGGGTTGCTTCTTTAATAATCTGAGCTGTTCACTTGAGACTTGGACTTGTTTTCAATGTTCTCATTAAATTAGTCGACACAAAGAGATGCTTTGACTCTTCATTTGAATCTGTTTCCATCAATCAATATTTGTTGAGCTGTTGTAATTGCCGTTCTCAGCGTTAACATTGTTTTAGGACTTAGTCATGAGCTAATTGGACTCATTATCAATAATTATCTTACACCAGTCAGATAATAAATTATCTCAGTAGTTAAAGCCCACACAGCAGCTGTGACAGACATTTTAAAAATGTTCCCAAAAGCAGAAGTGAATTAATAAACTTTAATAAATCTAACTATTTGTGTCTGTAATTTGTATTCTGTTTGTGTCACTGTAAAGCCGATGACATCAGGTTCTCCTGTTCATTAATATTCATGAGCTCCCTCTCCTCTCCCTCATATAAATATATAAATATATATATATATATATATTGCCCACCCTACTGAGTCTAGGCAGCAGGTCTATGAGTGCAACTTAAGGGATACCAACAACTAGTCCTATAGAACAGATTTACCACAAACATTCAACATCAACACATCTGGAGATACGTGGTTTTCACTGGACAGGAAGGGGATGAAAAACTGTCATCTGTAAAGTAACTAAAGCTGTCAGATAAATGTAGTGGAGTAAAAAGTACAATATTTCCCTCTGAGATGTAGTGGAGGAGAAGTAGGAAGTAGCAGGAAATGGAAATACT
Source organism: Sebastolobus alascanus (assembly GCA_916701645.2). Classification (NCBI taxonomy): domain Eukaryota; kingdom Metazoa; phylum Chordata; class Actinopteri; order Perciformes; family Sebastidae; genus Sebastolobus; species Sebastolobus alascanus. Next base: position 64,675 of record CAKAOJ020000628.1, on the reverse strand, counting down.
CCAGTAAAGTACCTTGAATTAAGTGCAGTACTAAAGTACTAAATGTACTTAGTTACATTCCACCACTGAATATAATAACGTTGATTAATAAAATCCTATGTGTACCTGTTGTTTCCCTCCTGACCTCCAGGTGGCGACTTTCTTTCACTTTAAAGTGAAAAACCAGACCGGAAGTACTTGTAACCGGAAGTGTTGTTGTCTCGTTGTGATCTCGGGCCGGCGGCGGGATAGTTGTTGCGTTAGCTGACGAGCATATTTGTCCGTTTTGAGGCGGCAGAGCTCCAGGTGAACCCGCACACACTCAGGTAAACACTTTAATAATGTTTCTTTGACCCGGAAATCAAAGCGAATATAGCGTTAGCACGCTGGGCTAGTTCCGATGCTAATCAGCTAATTAGCCGCTGTTAGCTTCGGCCTGCTGCTGTGTGGCTAACTGCTAGCGTTAGCCTTAGCTCACTTTAATGTGTGCTCGTGTTATCTGATTGAACTTCCAGTTCCTTTGTGTTTTAGTCCAGTTTGAGAGGAGTTTCACAGCTTTTCTCAGTCGCTTTGGTTCCTTTCTAAAATCATCCTCAACATCTGTAAAACAGGAAGTGCGTTTCTCCAAACAGTTGGTCCAAACCTGTATCTGTGAACTGTCTCTTTAACCAGATCACACACATTTAGGCTTTTCTATGTGATCTTCGATCGTTTCCATGGAAACCAGAGCATCCCTTAGAGAAGAGCTGCAGCTGTTTTCACGCTAACATGGACCATGTTATCAGCACTACGTGGATGGGAGTAAAACCAGAGGAGACAGCAGTACCTGAATATCTCCGTGTGCTTTGATTTGTAGTGAGTCCAGGACAACAGAGTCCAGCAGTCAGAGTGGAGACCTGCTGGATCTCAGAGACCAGGACCAGGAGCCCGTTTCAGAAAGCAGCTTTAACAAACTCTGAGATGGAAAAGTTTTCGGTTCCAGAACAGCTGATCAGAGTCTGTTCAATCAAATGTGAGGATGAAAACAGCCATCATCAATGGAGCTCTGATACTACGATTCACCATGGCAACAGGTAAATAAGAGGCAGAGCCTCCATCTGAATCCAGTCCACGTAGAGATATTAATGCATGTATATGCTGACTGTGCACATTTCTCTTTAAAAAACGTCCCAGCAGGGAAAAGTGTCAATAACACCAAAAAGTTTAATTCAGTGTTGTCCATGAATTCATCTTCTAGTAGACTGACATTTCCTTAATGGATGATAAAGTGGTGAATGTGACTGTGTATTATAGAAGTAAGTACACAGAGGTGTAAACAGGAATGTAGTATGTAATTACGAGAATTACTAAAAATATATATATATATATATATTGTATATATTAGGGCTGACCGATAAATAGTATTTTCCTCGTCACTGCGATATGAGCACGTGCGATGAACACATCGCAAAAGGCTGTCTGAAACGCGATGAATAAAGAAAAATCATTATATTTAGGGATGGTTACCGAAACCCGGTATTAAACGGGCTGCAGCTGCAGCCTCTTCCTGCTCTGTCGGAATTCTCCACACACATAAACACACACAGCGCAGTCAGTGAACAGCTGATCAGAGAGGCCGCGGTGACGAGTTGACGACAACTAACGTTACTGTAAGTAAGTGCAATAAAACTTTGCAAGTGTAAAGCCAAAATATGTTATCATTACACCTGTTCAACAAGCATAAACATGATGAAACGGTTAAACATGTAGGAAAGCGATATCTGTCCGCAGTCTCTCATCCCTCCGTCACTTTGTTTACACAAGCACAGCGCGTAACGTTACCTGCAGCAGTGAATCACATCAGCTGAGGGAGGACAGAGAAGAAGGACTGATACTGACTGATGTCTATGTTCTTCAGTCTTTCTAAGCTTCACTCAGTAATTTTATGTCAGGAATATGATTTATTTTATTAACATTTTAGATTGTTTCCAGTATGGAACTGGAATATGAACTCCATTAATGAGTTTATATAGTGACTTTGCTGTTGTAAACATTACTGGTACTGCTCTAGATTCTCTGTATGTATTTGTTCATGTTTTACATTAAAGGTTTTAACCTGAGCCAGGCCATAGTTCAGTTCAGTTCATCTTTATTGACAGACTCAAAGTCCATTAAAACAACATACAACACAAACAACAATACATACATTAAAATGTATGTAATGTTACAGAACCGCTCGCTTGCACTACACCACCTGGGGTTTTTAAGTAATATCTGCATACAGTCATTGTGGGAAACCTGAAGCTTATGTATGCTCGCCTTTTTAAACTTGGCCCCCAGGAGGGCAGTACAGAGGGGAGTGCAATAGAAAGTAAAGATACTTATTTTGACATGCTCTGAACACAAGTAGAATTTTCTTGTCAGCATGTTAACTTGAGCATATGATATACGGCACTGCCTGTACATGTCGTCATCACCAGACCTGTCTTGCTTTCTTGGTGATGGTGTCTATGTGATGAGTCCAGGTCAGGTCCTCACTGATGTGAACCCTGAGCGACCTGAAGCTGCTGACTCTCTCCACCGTAGTCCCGTTGATGGAGATGGGTGCGTGTCCCTCTCCCCGTCTCTTCCTGTAATCCACAATCAGCTCCTTTGTTTTGCTGACGTTGAGATGGAGGTTGTTGTCCTGGCACCAAGCTGTCAGGTTCTCTGACCTCCTCTCTGTAGGCCGCCTCGTCGCCGTCTGTGATCAAGCCGATGACGGTCGTGTCGTCAGTAAACTTAATGATGGTGTTGGAGCTGTGTGTGGCCACGCAGTCGTGTGTGAACAGGGAGTACAGGAGTGGGCTGAGCACGCAGCCCTGAGGGGCGCCGGTGTTGAGAGTCAGGGTGGAGGATGTGGTGGTGCCCATCCACACAGCCTGGGGTCTGCCCGTCAGGAAGCACAGGATCTGTCTGAGCTTCATACCGATCTGTACTATTTATACTGAGATTACCCATTATGTGTAATAAACATTTTAGTGGAACTGCTCTAACAGACTGATAGCTGTCTGTGTTCAGAGTCAAAGTGTTATAAAGAAGGACATGCAGAGGTTTTATTCTGAGCTGAGGGCCACTTGATGCTGTGTGATATTTGAATGTTCAAAGAAATGACTGACAGCACATAAAAGAGTAACTTTAGACAGTCCAGAGTAACAAACTAATATCTGACACACAGTAAACCTTCGATACGGACTGAATGAATGAGGAAATAAAACACTAATCACACTTTCTGAAACAGAGACCAGGACCAGGACCAGGAGCACTACAAGAGCGAAACGGAGGAGGACCAGCAGAACCCGGACCAGCGGAGCAACAAGGTCCCCAGAAGACCAGCAGCAGGCTCGTCCTCTGATACCACCGATGTTCAGGTCAGTGTTCATGACTTCATGGCTTCATAACGACACTAAAGACACGAGGAGGAGTCTCGAGGGTCCGGGTATCATCCGCTCATTCTGTTGTTAGACATCAAATGTGGAAAAAGGAAATCTAAAAAACGCTCCAGGTTTTGTGTTGACATGTTTTTATGTCTCCATGTTTCCTGGTTTCATCTTGAAGTGACTCAAACTAGCTGAATACTTTCTGTTTGCTTCGGCTGTTTTCATGACACGTCATCAATCCATGAGTCGGCCATTTTGGAAATATTGAATGGAAACAACGCAACCGAACTCGCAACCTGATTGTTGTTGCTGTAAACAGTCAATTATTGAACCTTTTCACCGTATTCCGGTGTTTCGGTTTATCAAGCGACGAGACAGGAAGAAAATACGTAGTGTGGAAGCTAAAACCTAAATATGTTCATCAGTAATAAAGAATGTTGATCATATAATCATTTTTGTGTATGTAGTCACAATTGAAATTTACTATGCAGCTTTGTAGTCACTGAGTTTAAAGAAGTGCAAGTACCTGTTGACAATGTAACCTCTTGATCAGCCGATCCACCGTGAGTTGAGGCCCACATACTTTTGATATAAGAGGGAGCTGGGAAAAGAGGCCCCCTTACACAGATGTGAGATAGGAGGGCGTATGCTATGGAAGGAGGCCTCGTCCAATGGCAAACTGTATGTTTTAAAAAAAATGATTAATGGCCGACCTTGGAAATACCGGTGGCAAACTGGATCCAACTGGAATTGCCCTGACTAGGCATAACAACCCCAAAACGCCAGACACCATTAAAAACGGAGCGTGGATTGGTTGATCGAAGGAAAGGAGGAGCTCTTGAGATAAGAAGGCTTTGGGAACTGGTGTCCGCCTCATGCAGCTGTTTGATAAGATAAAAAAATGCTCAGTGGAAAGTCCCAAAGATATTGCCCATGCTGGGAGAAATAACAAAAAGGATTGTGTAGCTTTGTGTATTTGAAAGCTAGATCATAGAGCATTGTGAACATATTCACGCTTAATAATTGTGAAATAATCGTATTCAAATAAGATACAGTAGCCTTCTACCATCCTTTCTATGTATGTGGCTCCAACTGGACTCCAGTCTGGAGCATGGGGGCATTAAAATAGGCTGCTGGTAGGTCTAGGTAGGACTGTGCCACATCCAATCAATTTCAGCAAACATCCCGGTATGATTTAATGCAAAAAAGTGAAGGTATCAAAAACCCATTACTACTTTACAGTTAAATAATCAACAATTATTTTATTCCAACAGGATCAGTTAAGAATGCTTAGAAAAACACAACAGTATAACGTACTCAGTGGGGGAAAGTAACGAAGTACATTTACTCAAGTACTGTTCTTAAGTACAATTTTGAGGTAATTGTACTTTACTTGAGTATTTCCATGTTCTGATACTTTCTACTTCTACTGCACTACATCTCAGAGGGAAATATTGTACTTTTTACTCCACTACATTGATTTAATAACTTTAATTACTTTACAGATTCAGATTATTAATACAAAATATTATCAACGAATAAATGATTATGTATTATTATAGATTAAACTACCCAGCAGTATATAAAGTCATTAAAATGAGCTCCAGCTTTACCAGCTGCAACATTAAAGTGATAAACACATTAATGCATCAATAAGTATAATCCAATAATATACATTATTCTGAATAATGTGTACTTTTATGTTTGGTACTTTACGTATATTCATATGCTAATATTTTTGCACTTTTACTTAAGTAGGATTTTGAATGCAGGACTCTTACTTGTAACAGAGTATTTCTACATGGTAGTATTGCTACTTTTACTGAAGCACAAGATCTGAGTACTTCTTCCATCACTGCATGTACTATAATAAAATAATAAACATGTAATACAATAATAATATAACATGTAATAGAAATGTTTACTTAATGTGATGCCCCTATTGACCTTGATTTGTTTGGTAAATCAATAGTGAGGTAAAGATCAGGGGAAGTAAACATGAAGTGCAATTAGGAATACTGCTGTTAAGTCCTGAAGCTATTCAGACACCTGAATGTACATAAACATGGACTCTAGTACTCTGAGGTGTAGAGATAGTAAACTCTGGCAAAACTTCTGCTTCAAAACTCTCTCACCTTACTCAAAAGGCACAACCACAACACATCCACAAATATTAATACTACATAAAATACAATTAACAAGAACAATACAATTAATTTACCGGTCTCAACAGAATTGTGATGCCTACATGACCAATTCAAGCAAATGAGACTGAGGACAACTATGTACAAGAAAAGCCAATGTGGTGAGAAAGCCTGCATGTTTTTGACAGCCTATTTTTAGAAGAATTTTTCTCTTCTCTCCTTCTGAGTGGCAAACCTCTCAATGACCTTCTTATTAAAGTCAGGAATGTCTCTGAGGAGTTTCTTCTCCATGGAGAGCATGGCCAGAGAGCATTAAGGTGATCCTTCGTCGCTTCATGGGCTGGTGCTGCTGGTCAGGTTCACTGTCCTCACAGAGACGAAATGGAGGCCCTGGTCCAAAAAATAAAGTCATCAGACTCCTTAATGTACAATTCTATTCATTGTGTGCAATTTACTCTTTGTTGTTTACAGTATGTTTATATAATTTACTTTTTTAAAATGTTAGTCAGATTTTTAGCATTTTTATATTACATTCATGAGCCAGATGCAATGTAATTTGATTCTGCTGCGCACTCAGCCTGTGTATAGTCTGAATAACAATTAAGTTGATCTTGAATCATCAATAACAACTAGGCCTCTTCTAGAAATTGACCTGGTGGATTGTGTTTAATAACTACTTTACCTGCATTATTATCCAAATCTGATTGTCTCTTCTGTTTACTTTTTAAAATTCTAAACAAATATTATTGTGATGTGCTCTGTGATCATCATTCACTTTGATGACAAGGCACATTTAGGCTTTTACAGACTGTTGGAAGTGAGCAACTCATCTTTCTAACAACAACTTTATCAGCAAATAGTAAATATCAGGGAGTTATTTACCTGATTGTTAGCATGCTGCCTGTGAACCTCTGGACCCGTGCTCTGATGAAGACAGGGTCCATGTTCCTCTTCTGCAGCATGTCCAAGTTTGGCATAATCTCGTGGAACAATGTCAGGAAAAAAACAGGAAGCCTCGTCTTCACGCATCCTCACAAAGCCCCCAGCCTCTCTGACAGCTGCAGGATCAAAGTTCCCAGAGTCTCTGATGGTCTGGAAACACTTTAGGAGCTCATCCTTGTGCTTGTATACAGTGTTCACAGCACGACTGTGGAAGTTCCACCGTGTTGTCGAGGCTCTGGGGAGTCTATGCGCAACGACTCGGTCCAGCACGGTGGTTCGCTTCGGTGACCTGGAGAAGAAGGCAGAAAATCCACCAAGGTCCGAAAAACTTGCCGATCCGGGAGATGTGTGATGTTGCCTGCTGCATGATGAGGTTCAGCTGATGCTCATAGCAGTGGACGTACTGCACATTTTCATAGACAAGGATCTTACGCTGGGCTCCGCTGGTGCTCCTCCATCACAGTATCGCCTGGAACGCCAGGGTTGACCGAGGAATCGGTCTCGTCATGCCCACGCAAGGCCAACTCAAAAGCACCACAAAACTTTATTCAATTCGTTTTTTAGTTATTTTGGATAAAATGTGCCGTTTTTTATCCTCCTCCTCGTTGTGTTTCCTAACCGCAGTCCTGTGGTCGTCATCCAGCTGCGGAGCGATGTTCACTCGGCCTAGCACGGCTAGCTGGACAGAGTTTTCCATGTGTGTCCTGTTGTTCTCGTGTTTCTTTACTTTTACCAACAGGTGCTTCATATCCTTCACTCCCGTTGTTGTCCATGCTGGATCTGTCCCCGTCGTTTCAAAGAGCAAGCACGGAAAGCTAAATAAGGCATTAGCATGAACGCATCCAGCTAGCCAGGTCTTTCTGGTGTACCAGCTACGACAGAAGCCTCGGATAGACTTCTTCCCTTCTTCACCAGCCTGCTGTTTTATTACCAGGTCGGGTTGATCTGGGCCCGGCTCCTTCACCTGTAGTTTATCCACCAAAGTTCTTCTCTCAAACGGCTCCAGGAGGACAGATTTTACCGAGTCAGGGTTCGGTCTTGGAGTAGTGGTCTTACTCACCATTATAATAGTTAAAATGGCGCCTCTAGAGACCGCAGAGAGCAGTCCTGACTTTAGCAGTAGCTGGCTTGGGGCGATAAAATGCTGATTGACGCCGATTGGCTAAATGTAATGTCATACGTTCAGAGCTTGAATCGGCTATTGGCTAAGCTGCTACACAGACCCGCCTGCTGTGAGCTGAACTTCAGACATACAGACAGCAGAGGGGAGTCAGGGACGAGCGGGAAAACCATATATTTTGCACAGATGATTTTCTATCATATTTTACACATATTACTGGGTGAATTCCATATTTAAAACACACACATATTGACAATTTGTATAATTTATTTGTATTATTATTATTATTATTAGTAGTAGTAGTAGTAATGTTTTTTGTGTGTGTGGCTCAGGGAGGGCGGCGCCCTAGCGCCCTCTATTGGCCAGCCGCCCCTTCTTGCATTACTGACACGCAGGATGCAGAATGAACGGTTATTCTCTTTTATCTCTGTCTGGATAGTCTACAGCCTTCCTAGAGGAGTGCAAGGGATTAGGTGCACTCCACTATGTGGCTACTCTAGTCAGGAGTAGCCACATAGTGCTTCACACCTGTCGACATAAAAAACAGCCCATAGTAAGGGTGTGAGAGAGAAAAGTGTCTAAAATAAAATCTGTAGAGACCCTCCCTGTAATTGATCACACACTTTTTGGATAAAAGACATTCATGTGTTAATGAAAGAACAAAGAAAATATCTATTTATGTAGCTATGTATGTATTTATTTATGTATTTATTTAGCCTATTTGTCTTCTACTGTTACCCGATCCTGTGCTTAAATAATGTTACACTTTTATAGAATGACCAATCTATCTTCTTGACTTTTATTTTGACATGTTTGCTTTACTTCCGGGTCACGGGACTGCCGTTCTTCACTCTTCGATTCAAAATGACAAAAAGAAACTTGCAAAAACAAAATTGGACCGTTTTTTGACTTTTTTTTTTTTTTTTCATTTGGAGACAAAAAATTAACAGACCACGTGATTTTGTTTTCGGTTTAAAAACGAAAAAAACAATGGTATTTCCGTTTTTTTCATTTTTGAATTACAAATGAATTACAGATTTTCCAATGATACCCAGACCCTAAAGCTGCATGCTAACTCTATCATGGACAGTAAATGTTATCGTATTGCGGTAACGTGCGGTCAAGCCAGCCGTCACCCTCATCCCTGTGGTCAAATCAGCTGACGCTACAACTGTAGAGCACCCATATACTGACATTTATGTTAAATGCATTCAAACGGCCCCGATGGAGCTGACCATGGATGTATAAAGAGTAAGGAGCTGACGGGAGAGCTAGAGACTGACTTGGAGAAGTTAGCGTTGTTATCACGTTAACTTTGACAGCCCTAATATATATATATATATATATACTGTATATATACATACATAGATACACACCATGGTATGGGTGAATACTCAATTTTGATTGGCTGCAGGGTGTCCATTAATTCCTTATAATGTACACCTGCTAAGTAGTCCAGTGAAACGGTCTTTTTTCCAAGAGCTTATTCACCACACTGCGTTTAAAGGCTGGAAGACCGAGGACGGCGGATATACAAGTTGTTATTATGATACAAACATGAAACAAAGCGGCGTCTGCCGACGATTTTCACACCACTCTCACTCACCACTTAGCTTCATTCCAGACGGCCATGTTGTTGTGAAATATCGGTGTATTGGAATGGTCAGATGAGATGAAGATGAAAAATGAGAAGAGCCTTCTGTGTTTTCCTCTTGACTTTACTCGCTTGCTTTCCTCACTTCCGTTTCTCTTCTCGTGCACTGATTTGTTTAAACTGAATAGCCAATCAGTGTGATTTCTCTCACCGACGAGCTCCGCCGCCGATTCAACATGCTGAACCGGCCGAAAACCCCTCGACACAGGCAGACTAGATGTCGCATCCCATTCACTATTCAACTTGCTACTTCAGGCTGCGGCCGACAGTTCACATGGTCTCTCAGTTGTTTGTGAAACTCTTGATATTGTCCAGCATCCCAGGCTTCTTGCTGGCCCATGTGGGCAGGAAGGATGCCAGCTAGGTCCGCTGGTGTTGGTTCTCTGATGTCATCACCCTCAGTGCCTGTGACCCCTCCAGAGGCTCAGGTGTCTGTTCCATCTGCTTGCTCTTCTTGTCCAGTCTGTGGTTCCCGAAACTCCACCAGATGTCCTCTTCAGAGAAAAGAGACAAAATTGCCTGTGCTCTCTACTGGCTGATCCCACCAATGCCACCATATGTCACGGACCGAGCTGGTAGACCAGAGAGACACAGCACCACACGGCACAACACCTGTCCTTATATAGTGATTAGAGGGAGTTACCTATGCTAATAATAAACAATCGGCCACTCACCTCCAATTTATGATCAAGTGGGATTAATCATTCAGCACACCTGGTGCATCTGGAGTCGACTTCTCTCATTTTTTCTATTAACAGAAATTTTAAAGAAAAGAGAGAGTTATGGGACGTTGCTGCATGAGGCCGGTTGTGGGTTATGTTCCACAGACATGTTCTAAGTGTTATTTTTGGTTTTAGATAGCTCGCTCCACTATGGCATCTCACTGACTCTCTCTCTCTATGTCTGTCTGTTGCTATAGAAACGGCGAGGAAGAGGGGGACTCAAACGTCACAACTGTCAGCACTGTGACAAATCCTTCACAACATCTGGATATTTAAAGAATCATGAGAGAGTTCACACTGGAGAGAAACCGTACAGCTGTGATCAATGTGGGGCAGCTTTCACCACTAAAGGTCAACTAGAAAGCCACAAACATGTTCACAGTGGAGAGAAACCATACAGCTGTGATCAATGTGAGAAAGCTTTCGCCAGTAAAGGTAACCTAACAGTCCACCGGCGTGTTCACACCGGAGAGAAACCGCACCGGTGTGATCAATGTGGGACAGCTTTCACCACTCAAAGAAGCCTAGACAGGCACCGACTTATTCACACGGGAGAGAAACCGTATAGATGTGATCAATGTGGGGCAGCGTTCAACACTAACGGTTATCTAGACGTCCACCGGCGTGTTCACACTGGAGAGAAACCGCACTGGTGTGACCAGTGTGGGAAAACCTTTTCTCGGGGTACTCACCTTAAATACCACCAACGCCTTCACACTGGAGAGAAACCGTACAGCTGTGATCAATGTGAGAAACGTTTTTCTCATGGTAGTCACCTTAAAGTCCACCAACGCCTTCACACTGGAGAGAAACTGCATTGGTGTGACCAATGTGGGAAAACGTTCTCTCACGGTAGTTCCCTTAAAGACCACCAACGCATTCACACTGGAGAGAAGCCGTACGGGTGTGACCAATGTGGGAAAACGTTCTCTCACGGTAGTTCCCTTAAATCCCACCAACGCAGTCACACTGGAGAGAAGCCGTACGGGTGTGACCAATGTGGGAAAACGTTCTCTCACGGTAGTTCCCTTAAATCCCACCAACGCAGTCACACTGCATCGTTGTGAACATTTGTCAGAGCCCAGTTAGCTGTTTCCTCCTGCCTCCTCCCCATGCCCTGATAGCTGTGTTGTTATATTCGGAGCTTCTCTCCACATTGAAGTCTGACCAAATAGTAATGCAATGTATTGAACAGTGTAGGGATGTTAATAATTTACCGTTTAACCGTTAACACAAAACTCAGAGGAGCAGCTTGTCACTTAGAGGAGAATAGCTGGTCCACCTTAACAGCCCACCTTAAGTGAGCCTGAGCCGTTGTACTGCTGCGTTCACCGCTATAACCTTACTGATGACTTCATACTCACCATCACACACACGATCTGACGGACACTCACTTACGTTACGCCAGGCAGACAAACAGCTGACAACCTTGCAGCTAAACTAAATGATGCGGTGGAGACTTTTATTGGGAAAGTGGCTGCATGTGTCCTTGACAATACACGCAGCATCGTGGCTACAGTAAGTCTCCCTGGTGTGGTGAACTGGGGAGTCAGATGTCTGTTGTGTTCATACACTGCAGATGGTGATAAATTATGGATTTAACCTGTTGGTGCATCGGCTTATCGTTGCAGCTGGGATGCTTGTTAGACACTAAAAGCACAGCACCGCTGCATGGAACACACTAATCTTGTCGGTTAATGAGGGTCGGCTATCGGTTAGAAAAAATTATATAAATTAGCATCCCCAGAACAACATTTATATTATCGTGGCTACGACCACATACTGGCCTTTATACTTTTAATACTTTTTTTTCTTTACCTTCCATTAATCTGCTGAGTATTTTCTTGATTAATTACTTTGTAAATAAAATGTGACTGTGGCTGGATGTTCTGACAGTCCAGCCATGTAAGAGAGCCCCACTGGGATGTTTCAGGTCTGTTGAGCAGAGTCTGTCCTGGTCTAAAGTTGGAGGACTGTCATCATCCACTTTGTACCCATCAGCCTGAAGGACCCTCTCGGAGGAGGAAAATAAAAAAGCTAACTTGGACCACCAGAAACCTCCCAGTGGGACTCCCTGATTTGGCTGAACTGTCAGAACATCTGGCAAGACTCCACTCACAAGAAGGAGAACCGACAACAAACCTTCAAAATCTTAAAGGAGAAATCTGGTTTATTCATACATATTCTCTTGTTATTATTGTAACATAACATATAAAAACATTATATAACATAACATTATATTTTCCTCCCTTCATTGAATAATCTTTATTTTACATTTATATTCACTTTTTTTATTTTCTATGACTGAATGTGGTTTTGAATCTGTTGAGGTTTGTTCACACTGAAACCAAAGCCAATTCTAGTCGAAGCAAAGAAACGCAGATTGGTTAAAGATGGCGCCAGCTGAGATGAAGACGTGTTCATTGTTTGTTTCCATGGTAACGACTGTTTGCATTGTGTTTAGTCAGTAAATGTGATTGTTGCTGTTGAACTTGCATCCTGCCAGGGTTGCTTCTTTAATAATCTGAGCTGTTCACTTGAGACTTGGACTTGTTTTCAATGTTCTCATTAAATAAGTCGACACAAAGAGATGCTTTGACTCTTCATTTGAATCTGTTTCCATCAATCAATATTTGTTGAGCTGTTGTAATTGCCGTTCTCAGCGTTAACATTGTTTTAGGACTTAGTCATGAGCTAATTGGACTCATTATCAATAATTATCTTACACCAGTCAGAGATAATAAATTATCTCAGTAGTTAAAGCCCACACAGCAGCTGTGACAGACATTTTAAAAATGTTCCCAAAAGCAGAAGTGAATTAATAAACTTTAATAAATCTAACTATTTGTGTCTGTAATTTGTATTCTGTTTGTGTCACTGTAAAGCCGATGACATCAGGTTCTCCTGTTCATTAATATTCATGAGCTCCCTCTCCTCTCCCTCATATAAATATATAAATATATATATATATATATATTGCCCACCCTACTGAGTCTAGGCAGCAGGTCTATGAGTGCAACTTAAGGGATACCAACAACTAGTCCTATAGAACAGATTTACCACAAACATTCAACATCAACACATCTGGAGATACGTGGTTTTCACTGGACGGGAAGGGGATGAAAAACTGTCATCTGTAAAGTAACTAAAGCTGTCAGATAAATGTAGTGGAGTAAAAAGTACAATATTTCCCTCTGAGATGTAGTGGAGGAGAAGTAGGAAGTAGCAGGAAATGGAAATACTCAAGTAAAGTACCTTGAATTAAGTGCAGTACTAAATGTACTTAGTTACATTCCACCACTGAATATAATAACGTTGAATAATAAAATCCTATGTGTACCTGTTGTTTCCCTCCTGACCTCCAGGTGGAGACTTTCTTTCACTTTAAAGTGAAAAACCAGACCGGAAGTACTTGTAACCGGAAGTGCGGTTGTCTCGTTGTGATCTCGGGCTGGCGGCGGGATAGTTGTTGCGTTAGCTGACGAGCATATTTGTCCGTTTTGAGGCGGCAGAGCTACAGGTGAACCCGCACACACTCAGGTAAACACTTTAATAATGTTTCTTTGACCCGGAAATCAAAGCGAATATAGCGTTAGCACGCTGGGCTAGCTCCGATGCTAACCAGCTAATTAGCCGCTGTTAGCTTCGGCCTGCTGCTGTGTGGCTAACTGCTAGCGTTAGCCTTAGCTCACTTTAATGTGTGCTCGTGTTATCTGATTGAACTTCCAGTTCCTTTGTGTTTTAGTCCAGTTTGAGAGGAGTTTCACAGCTTTTCTCAGTCGCTTTGGTTCATTTCTAGAATCATCCTCAACATCTGTAAAAAAGGAAGTGCGTTTCTCCAAACAGTTGGTCCAAACCTGTATCTGTGAACTGTCTCTTTAACCATATCACACACATTTAGGCTTTTCTATCTGATCTTTGATCGTTTCCATGGAAACCAGAGCATCCCTTAGAGAAGAGCTGCAGCTGTTTTCACGCTAACATGGACCATGTTATCAGCACTACGTGGATGGGAGTAAAACCAGAGGAGACAGCAGTACCTGAATATCTCCGTGTGCTTTGATTTGTAGTTAGTCCAGGACAACAGAGTCCAGCAGTCAGAGTGGAGACCTGCTGGATCTCAGAGACCAGGACCAGGAGCCCGTTTCAGAAAGCAGCTTTAACAAACTCTGAGATGGAAAAGTTTTCGGTTCCAGAACAGCTGATCAAAGTCTGTTCAATCAAATGTGAGGATGAAAACAGCCATCATCAATGGAGCTCTGATACTACGATTCACCATGGCAACAGGTAAATAAGAGGCAGAGCCTTCATCTGAATCCAGTCAACGTAGAGATATGAATGCATGTATATACTGATTGTGCACATTTCTCTTTAAAAAAGTCCCAGCAGGGAAAAGTGTCAATAACACCATAAATTTAATTCAGTGTTGTCCATGAATTCATCTTCTAGTAGACTGACATTTCCTTAATGGATGATAAAGTGGTGAATGTGACTGTGTATTATAGAAGTAAGTACACAGAGGTGTAAACAGGAATGTAGTATGTAATTACGAGAATTACAAAAAATATATATATTGCATATATTAGGGCTGACCAATAAATAGTATTTTCCTCGTCACTGCGATATGAGCACGTGCGATGAACACATCGCAAAAGGCTGTCTGAAACGCGATGAATAAAGAAAAATCATATTTAGGGATGGTTACCGAAACCCGGTATTAAACGGGCTGCAGCTGCAGCCTCTTCCTGCTCTGTCGGAATTCTCCACACACATAAACACACACAGCGCAGTCAGTGAACAGCTGATCAGAGAGGCCGCGGTGACGAGTTGACGACAACTAACGTTACTGTAAGTAAGTGCAATAAAACTTTGCAAGTGTAAAGCCAAAATATGTTATCATTACACCTGTTCAACAAGCATAAACATGATGAAACGGTTAAACATGTAGGAAAGCGATATCTGTCCGCAGTCTCTCATCCCTCCGTCACTTTGTTTACACAAGCACAGCGCGTAACGTTACCTGCAGCAGTGAATCACATCAGCTGAGGGAGGACAGAGAAGAAGGACTGATACTGACTGATGTCTATGTTCTTCAGTCTTTCTAAGCTTCACTCAGTAATTTTATGTCAGGAATATGATTTATTTTATTAACATTTTAGATTGTTTCCAGTATGGAACTGGAATATGAACTCCATTAATGAGTTTATATAGTGACTTTGCTGTTGTAAACATTACTGGTACTGCTCTAGATTCTCTGTATGTATTTGTTCATGTTTTACATTAAAGGTTTTAACCTGAGCCAGGCCATAGTTCAGTTCAGTTCATCTTTATTGACAGACTCAAAGTCCATTAAAACAACATACAACACAAACAACAATACATACATTAAAATGTATGTAATGTTACAGAACCGCTCGCTTGCACTACACCACCTGGGGTTTTTAAGTAATATCTGCATACAGTCATTGTGGGAAACCTGAAGCTTATGTATGCTCGCCTTTTTAAACTTGGCCCCCAGGAGGGCAGTACAGAGGGGAGTGCAATAGAAAGTAAAGATACTTATTTTGACATGCTCTGAACACAAGTAGAATTTTCTTGTCAGCATGTTAACTTGAGCATATGATATACGGCACTGCCTGTACATGTCGTCATCACCAGACCTGTCTTGCTTTCTTGGTGATGGTGTCTATGTGATGAGTCCAGGTCAGGTCCTCACTGATGTGAACCCTGAGCGACCTGAAGCTGCTGACTCTCTCCACCGTAGTCCCGTTGATGGAGATGGGTGCGTGTCCCTCTCCCCGTCTCTTCCTGTAATCCACAATCAGCTCCTTTGTTTTGCTGACGTTGAGATGGAGGTTGTTGTCCTGGCACCAAGCTGTCAGGTTCTCTGACTTCCTCTCTGTAGGCCGCCTCGTCGCCGTCTGTGATCAAGCCGATGACGGTCGTGTCGTCAGTAAACTTAATGATGGTGTTGGAGCTGTGTGTGGCCACGCAGTCGTGTGTGAACAGGGAGTACAGGAGTGGGCTGAGCACGCAGCCCTGAGGGGCGCCGGTGTTGAGAGTCAGGGTGGAGGATGTGGTGGTGCCCATCCACACAGCCTGGGGTCTGCCCGTCAGGAAGCACAGGATCTGTCTGAGCTTCATACCGATCTGTACTATTTATACTGAGATTACCCATTATGTGTAATAAACATTTTAGTGGAACTGCTCTAACAGACTGACAGCTGTCTGTGTTCAGAGTCAAAGTGTTATAAAGAAGGACATGCAGAGGTTTTATTCTGAGCTGAGGGCCACTTGATGCTGTGTGATATTTGAATGTTCAAAGAAATGACTGACAGCCCAAAAAGAGTAACTTTAGACAGTCCAGAGTAACAAACTAATATCTGACACACAGTAAACCTTCGATACGGACTGAATTAATGAGGAAATAAAACACTAATCACACTTTCTGAAACAGAGACCAGGACCAGGACCAGGAGCACTACAAGAGCGAAACGGAGGAGGACCAGCAGAACCCGGACCAGCGGAGCAACAAGGTCCCCAGAAGACCAGCAGCAGGCTCGTCCTCTGATACCACCGATGTTCAGGTCAGTGTTCATGACTTCACTAAAGACACGAGGAAGAGTCAATAACTGAACAAATTACTGTTTAAACGACACAAAACTGATGTTTTTACCCACAAAACTGAAAACTGTGTTGAAAAATGACACATGCTCAGGTAGAAGGAAGTTACTAATTTTATTGTGTAGTCTGAGTAACTTGACGTCATATCCGTTTCAAAACCAAAACAAAGCCGAAGGTAGAAAGCAGAAATCGATGGAGGGTCCGCGGGGATACGACCTGCAGCCTCACCAGTGTTTCCTCTATATGCCAGCAGCAGCACCGCTGATTAAATACGACCACCGCTGCTGAATGTTTTTATGAGAGGAGAGGAGAGGAGAGGGCTCCGTCTTATCTCTTTAGAAACTAACATTATATTATTTTGGGGGCTTTTGGGGCTTACTCCCACGGAAGAAAATTTTGTACATTTTAAAGTTAAATGCATCAATCTGGTGCACTTTGAAAGCAAAATTAAGAGACTCGATCTTGTGCTCTTGTAAATAGTTTTGTGCTCTAGTGGTGGTGGACTGTAAGCTACTCAAGTACTGTACTTGAGTACAATTTAGGTATCCGAGGAAGGGTTAAATCAACAGCAACTGGACTTGGTTTAGCTTCTTGAAGACATTTCACTTCTCATCCAAGAAGCTTCTTCAGTTCTGGCTGAATGGTAGGGGAACCCAGGAATTTATCCTCTGTGGGGTCGTTAGCAGGAATACAGAAACCACTCAGTACAATGCTGCTCCTAGGTGTGACCACTATAGTTATGGGTTGTTAGAGTCAGCTGATGCCAGGTGTGACTGACTGTCCGGTGAGATCAAGTGTGAATGGTTGTTTAATCTCCTGGGCAGGGATGAAGATAGCTGATGCCTTAGGCCTCCTCTTCTGTTGAGTGATGGCTTCTCTACTTTAGCATAGATGGCATCTTTCAATCCTCCTTCAAACCATCTTTCCTCCCTGTCCAAAATATGCACATTATTGTCCTCAAAAGAGTGTCCCTTGTCCTTCAGGTGTAGATAGACTGCTGAGTCTAAACCTGAGGAGTTGGCCTGTCTGTGTTGAGCCATCCGTCTGTTTAGTGGTTGTTTGGTTTCACCAATGTACAAATCCGTGCACTCCTCACTGCATTGGACTGCATACACCAGGTTACTTTGCTTGTGTTTGGGTGTGCGGTCCTTAGGGTGGACCAGTTTCTGTCTGAGGGTGTTGCTGGGCTTGAAAAACACAGGGATGCGGTGTTTGTTAAAAATCCTCCTGAGTTTCTCAGACAATCCAGACACGTAGGAGATGACAATGTTGATGCGTCTGTCCTCCTTTTCTTCATCAACCGTTGTACTGGTGTTCTTTCTGGATGTTGTGGCTGTTTTCACAAAGGTCCAGTTTGGGTATCCACAAGTTTTAAGTGGACTTTTCAGGTGTTTTCGCTCCTTTTCTTGAGCCTGTGCACTTGTTGGTATGTTATCTGCTCGGTGGTGCAGGGTTCTGATAACTCCAAGCTTGTGTCCCAGTGGATGGTGGGAGTCGAAGAGTAAGTACAGGTCCGTGTGTGTGTGGGCTTCCTGTAAACTCCTATGTGGAGGCTCCTGTCTTCCTCAAAGTGAACTTCACAGTCCAGGAAGGCCAAGCTGTTGTTTTTGACGACCTCCCGTGTGAACTTGATGTTGCTGTCCACAGAGTTAATATGTTCTGTGAACGCTTCCACTTCCTGCGTTTTGATGGTGACCCATGTGTCGTCCACATATCTGAACCAGTGCCTCGGTGTTGTTCCCCTGAAGGAGTTCAGGGCTCTGTTTTCCACCTCTTCCATGTAAAGGTTGGCCACAATGGGTGAAACTGGTGAGCCCATAGCACTAGAGGTCGACCGATTTATCGGTCGGCCGATTAATCGGGCCGATTATTTGACATTTTTTCATAATCGGCATCGGCCGATGCCTGAGCATATTAAGCCGATTATCAAACAGGCAGATCTGCGGGCAGCCCAGTGTTGTTGTTGCTGTGGAACACGTGTGACACCGCCCCTTGTGTGTCAATCAAATTGCCATTCTGCCGGGAGAAACCGGTAGGCTTAAATTCTTCTCTTTCAAAGCCCTACATATTTAATTGGTTAGATATGAAATGCTCCGACGTTATCAATTCTGTTTTTGGTAACGGAGAATTTCTCTCCGTCGGTGACGTTAGCTGTGTGCGGGGCGGAGCAGCTCTCACAGACACGCTGCTGCAGCGCAGACACACAAACAGAGCTTCTGCTCTTAGTAACTATGGCGGAGAAATCTAAATTTATAAAGCGTGATTACACTTTACTAGAGTTGATGCTGACAATGCTTGTCATAAGTGCAAGTTTGCGTGTGAGGACGGAAACACGAGCAATTTGTCGAAACATTTAGCAAAAAGTTCACTTCCTCATTAAACGTGTCTACGGTCTACGGGTCCTACATAGCCTCTATGACGTCACTGGCCTGTGTGTAGTCCGCAGCATAGCAGATATGAGCAGCAGGCTGTGTAATACGAGTGAACAAAGTTATTATTATGTTTTGATCACTTAGATTATGGCCATATAGCTTGTAACAGTGTCTGTCAACAAGGACAGTTTTGGAAAGGTGCTTAAAAGGTTTTGAGCCCTGTACTATTACTACTATTAACCATCATGCACAAAATAAAATATGCACTGCAGTGCAGACACAAAGTGCAAATTGGAGAGACAGACCATAAGTGTTGTTCAATAAATGTTTACTTAAGTTAAGACATTTTGTGTATTATTTGTTATTATTAAGCTGTTATATTTTATCAGATGGAGGAAAAAAAGAAAACCAGCCAAACATATCGGCAAAATAAAATCGGCATCATATATCGGCCATCGGCTGTCCTGATTCTGTAAAAAATCGGCATCGGCATCGGCCTAAAAAAACCATATCGGTCGACCTCTACATAGCACAGCCATGTTTCTGCCTGTAAAACCCCCCATTGTACTGGAAATATGTGGTGTTCAGGCAGAGGTCCAAGAGTTGAAAAAATTGATTAATTTAGGTAATTAACAATTAAGGTACTTGTACTTTACTTGAGTATTTCTATTTTACGTAATTTTATAGCCCACTTCTACTCCACTACATCTCAGAGGGAAAAGTTGTACTTTTTACTTCAATTATTTATTTGACAAAGCATCATGGTAAACGAGACGGGGCCGGTGTTTAAAGACGGGCTGGTTGCCAACATCTCCACAGTCCCCTGACACACTGAGGACAGTCCTCCCCGGTTGTCATTCGCGCCCGGAGCAGCGGACCGTCCCTCCCCGCAGGGAAAGAGGGCACAGGGAGCCCTCACTCAACGGCCCCGCAGGAGCCCCGAGCCAGTTTCACCCCAGGTCCCGGGCCTCTCCGAGCTGAACTAGAGCAGTGTGCAGACCGTCGTGGAGGAAATGCGTCCGGTGAGGGCCAGTCAGCCCACCCGCTGAGAAGTGTAAAAGTATTTTCGGTTCATTATGAAACTGTTCAGGCACACATGTAGAGGTGGATGGAGCGGCTTTCACAAACGCAGACTGCCGCTTGCAACGGCATTTATAAACCCCAGCTGGCGATATAAACCTACATTAAAAAATTGGACGGCAGGGAAAAAGAGTTTTGTTTATTTCAGTGATGTTTTTTTGCTGTGGTGGCGAAAACGTTACCAGCGGTAACACTGTCGCTCCCGCTGTGCAGCGATCCAGCTGAGAACCAAAACAGGCGGCTCGTTTCTTCTTCTGTGGCAGTTTTGGCAGCGGCTTTCCTGGTTCACTGTGCTGATTACGACACAGCGCCAACACAACGGTGTAATGCCACAATTGCAGTTACAAATGACAGAAATTCATCAAGTGCAATGCATATTAGAAAGTAGTGTTTTCCATGAACACACCCGTCAGAGTTATGTCAAGAGGCGAAATTTGACGGAGGCGGCCGCCTCGTTATTCTCTATACAGGAAAAACCCTGAATAAGCATTAATAATAATAATGGGGCACCACCCTAGGATCAGGGACCAATAACTGAACCCTTGATGAAGTCCTAAAAAGGGTTGTTCATTCAAAATGTCAGTATTTAAAGACTACTTTACTTGAATGGTGAATGGTGAAGAAGTTAATCTGAGCACTGACTATCACAACCACCTACTCAGGTACGCCGTGCAGGTGCGCCGTACACTGCCTGCTCAGGTGTGCCTTGCATTACCTGCTCATGTATGCCGTGCACTACGCCGCACGCTACGCCGTACGCTACGCCGTACGCTACGCCGTACGCTACGCCGTACACTACCTGCTCAGGTACACCATGCACTACGCCGCACGCTACGCCGTACGCTACGCCGTACGCTACGCCGTACGCTACGCCATACGCTACGCCGTACACTACCTGCTCAGGTACACCATGCACTACCGACGGACAGAATTACAGAAAATCGAGCGCCGTCATTATACATGAGACGGTGTAATTACTATAGCGATGGAAATTAGGGAATTAGGAAATGTCAAGGGGGCGTCTGTGGTGATCAATCAAATGTCTACAGAGGGACACGGCCCTGCAGTTGGTTGTCACAGGTGGTAGTGCATTAGTCAAACTGGAACATTGTGGGTTATGTTCCACTGACATGCTCTAAATGTTAGTTATGGTTCTAGATAGGTCGCTCCACCATGGCATCTCACTGACTCTCTGTCTCTCTCTCTCTCTCTGTCTGTGTCTCTCTCTCTGTCTCTCTCTCTCTCTCTCTCTCTCTCTCTCTCTCTCTCTCTCTCTCTTTCTCTCTCTCTCTCTCTCTCTCTCTCTCTCTCTCTCTCTCTCTCTCTCTCTCTCTCTCTCTCTCTCTCTCTCTCTCTCTGTATGTATGTATGTCTGTTGCTATAGAAACGGAGAGGAAGAAAGGGACTGATTCATCAGGGAGTTCACACTGGAGAGAAACTACACACCTGTGACCAATGTGGGAAAACTTTCACTTCGGGGAGGAATCTTATAGTCCACCAACGCATTCACACTGGAGAGAAACCCTACCGCTGTGATGAATGTGGGTTAGCTTTCATACAGCAGAGTAACCTAAAAACACATCAACGCATTCACACTGGAGAGAAACCGTATAGCTGTGAAGAATGTGGGGCAGCTTTCCTACAACAGAGTAACCTAAAAGCACATCAACGCATTCACAGTGGAGAGAAACCGTACTGGTGTGACCAATGCGGGAAAAGATTTTCTCAGCCTTGTTCCCTTAAAACCCACCAACGCATTCACAGTGGAGAGAAACCGTACTGGTGTGACCAATGTGGGAAAACGTTTTCTCAAGGTGCTCACCTGAAAGGCCACCAACGCACTCACACTGGAGAGAAACCGTACTGGTGTGACCAATGTGGTAAAACTTTTTCTCGGTCTGATCACCTTAAAGCCCACCAACGCGTTCACACTGTATAGTTTTGAATGTTTTTCAGAGCCCATCTTAAAAGAAAATTGTGGTTTATTTCAACCTGACGTATTTCCCTTAAATGTAAGCGTTGTGACTCTATGGGTCACGCTTACCTTGCACTCAGCACCTCTGTTATAGAGATTCAGGGAAACGAAGACTAGTGGAGAACATTGATATCAGGGACAGCTGCTCGAGCCTCCTACAACTTTCCAAATTAACTGACTCGGTCAGATTCAGTGACAACAATAGAGTCACAATGGACACATTTATGGGAAATACATCAGGTATAAATAAACATTCACCTGTTATCATGTAACTGTGCTGGACTAGCGTCATGTGATGACAACTGTGGAAGTTCAAGTGCTGAAGAAGGCTATGGGATATTGTAAGGGCTGCACCTAACAGGTATTTTTTTATTGATTAATCTTTTCAATTAGTCGAATAATCTAACGACTAATTTATTGATAATGCTAATGATTTTTTTTTAAATTCTAACATAACACATAACAATTAATTTACCCAGAATAAATATCCAGTTGTTTGAAGGAGATGTTCTCACAGTAATAGAAAATAGAAAATAGAGAGAGAATTATGACCCGTTTAACTTCCTAACACGAGCTCTAAGCAGCTTAGAATACATCATTAGAACTACTAATGCCAAGATTTTTTTATCAATAAAAATACAATCTTTTTCGTGTGTTTTTATGTAAATAACCACTATAGATGACAATAACAAAGTAAAAGGACAACATTTAAATTTTAAAACAAAGACAAAAACGATCTGTATCGGCCGATATGACTCATCGATCTGCAATCTGTATTTGCGGCAAAAAATCGTGATCGGTGTATCTCTAAAATTTATATTTGCTCCCTTTTTTTTCTGCCGATCCAATCCGTGACTCAAAACCATGATATGATCCGAACAGTGATTTTTGTGATCCGTTGCTCCCCTATAAGAGACTACTACTAACAGAAACACGTTCTATGTGTTGATAATCCTAATACATCATGCTTTGGTGGGGTCAAAAAGTAAACAGGATACGTTGCTGTCTAGACTAAGCGCTCCGGGATGCTTTCTGAAGTGTTGGTGCATAACAGTGGTGCTGCTGTGATAAACCATTTCCAATGTGCAGAGTTTACAGAGCACCACATTGTTGGGTCTCTGTCTAAAATACTTCCACTCTTTAGAGGATCATGGTCGAGGTGTTCTAGCTGCAGCTTGTTCTCCGGGGGAATGCATGCTTTGACCGGGTGCAGCCATTCTTGCAACGCGTCGATGCATGTTATACAAATCAACGTATTTTTGTAATCGATGACGTTGATCACGTCGACGAATGGCCCCAGCCATAGATATGGTCAAAAGAATGATTTTCTGTGAAGTAACATGAATTAAGAATGATTTATTTTCCCATTATTGTTTTCGTTCTCTTGTTATTATTGTTTTGTAGTTCAACATTAGTTTTTCCTCCTTTGTGTAATTTTCATTGAATAATCTTTATTTTACATTTATATTAACTGTTTTTATTTTTCTATGACTGAATGTGGTTTTGAATCTGTTGAGGTTTGTTTACACTGAAAGCAAAGAGATGCTTTGACTCTTCATTTGAAACTGTTTCCATCAATCAATATTTGTTGAGCTGTTGTAATTGGCGTTCTCAGCATTAACATTGTTTTAGGAGTAAGTCATGAGCTAATTGGACTCATTGTCATTAATTATCTTACACCAGTCAGATAATAAAAGACCTCAGTAGTTAAAGTCCACACAGCAGCTGTGACTGACATTTTAAAATGTTCATAAAAGCAGAAGTGAATTAATAAACTTTAATAAATCTAAATATTTGTGTCTGTAATTTGTTGTGTGTTTAAAAGTGTTTCATTTCCCTTTGCGTCGCAGTAAAGCCGATGACATCAGGGTCTCCTGTTCATTAATATTCATGAGCTCCCTCTCCTCATTAGCTACTGATAACAGTCCAATAATATGAAGTGAACACTTGTATCCAGAGAATCTGTGTCCATCCGTCAGCGTCACAATCCCAATGTGGAGCCCTGTTCTATAAAGCCAGTTTACCAAATAAACCGGGCTTATTTCGCTTAGTCTGACTCATTTTCAGTTGATTCGGTTCCATGAAGCAAATTCAACGTAGTTCAAGCTTAGTTACTATGGCAACTGATGCCGGGAAACTAACCTGAGGCCTGTACTACGAAGCGAGTTCAACATACCGAGGGTATCTTCTCGTTATCTGGCTTAACCAACCCTAACAAACGAGTTCCCGCTAAACTGTCCTACGAAGGTGGTTATCAACTCGGTAAGTCAACCCAGGGTTTCTCTATCTGGCTGTGAGCGCGTTCACGTGAACGGGGCGGGGTTTGCAGCATCTGACCAATCACTAACATGGACAAGTCTACTGTCAACAGACAGACAGACAGAGCGGCACATTTAACAAAGGAAGAGCAAACTATATTAGACAAATACGAAGAAGTTAAACACTTAATCCAGACTAAAAGTAACACAGTTGAAGCGGCCAAATACAGGAAGGACAGCTGGAAAAATAAAAAAACTCCCGATGTGTGAATGCGTCAATTAACAGATTTAGTAATTTAACGGAACACTCAAAAGTCGGATAAAGTCGTCGGGTTATAAATAGCAATAAGAAATTATGTTGATGGCTGGATGGACGGTTACACGTTATTATACCCGTTATTAAACAAACGGCGTGTATAACTATTTAAACCTTCTGTCAGGTGCGTCCCCGTCTCCTGCGGTGTGAAACGGACTCAAGAGCAAGTAAAAAAAAAATATAAAAATATAATTCAAAGCAGTAAACACCCGCAGCATAAATCAATCGGTCCTTCCTGCATTTGCCAGTTTAAACTGTGTTGTTTTTAGCCTGGTTTATGACTTAAACTTCTTCGTATTTGTGTAATATTACCATACGATCTGCACACTGAGCTCTGATTGGTCAGTAGACGGTGTTTTTCTTCGAGTTGATCTCTTATCAGGAACATAACCTGCTCAGGAGCAGAGGCCTGTACTACGAAGCGAGTTCAACATACCCAGGGTATGTTCTCGTTATCTGGCTTAACCAACCCTAACAAACGAGATCCCGCTAAACGGTCCTACGACGGTGGTTATCAACTCGGTAAGTCAACCCAGGGTTTCTCTATCTTGTTACGAGCGCGTGCACACAAAAGGGGTGGTGTTTGCAGCATCTGACCAATCAGAAATATGGACAAGTCTACTGTCAGCAGACAGACAGAGCGGCACATATTACAAAGGAAGAGCAAACTATATTAGACAAATACGAAGAAGTTAAACACATAATCCAGACTAAAAGTAACACAGTTGAAGCTGCCTAATGCAGGGAGGACAGCTGGCAAAAGAAAAAACTCCCGATGTGTGAATGCGTAAATTAACAGACTTATTAGAACACTCAAAAGTCGGATAAAGTCGTCTAGTTTTAAATAGCTATAAGAAATTATATGGACAGATGGAGGGGTTACACCTCATAAATATGAGGCGTGTATAAGTATTTAAACCTTCTGTCAGGTGCGTTCCCCGTTTCCTGCGGTGTGAAACGGATTCAAGAGCAAGTAAAAAATTAAATATAAAAATATAATTCAAAGCGGTAAACACCCGCAGCATAAATCCAGCTGTCCTTCCTGCATCTGTCAGTGTAAACTGTGTTGTTTTTAGCATGGATTATGACTTAAACTTCTTCGTATTTGTGTGATATTACCATACGATCCGCGCACTGAGCTCTGATTGGTCAGTTGGCGGTGTTTTTATACGAGTTGATCTCTTATCTGGAACATAACCTGCTCCGGAGTAGGTTAGCCGTTCAGCGTAAGTTACCATGGAGATCTACCCCGATAAGAAGTGATCCACCTTCGTAGGACGGAAAACACAGGGTTAACCCTGAAGTTACCTCGATAACGCCAAATCCTGCTTCGTAGTACAGGCCTCAGGTTAGCCGTTCAGCGTAAGTTACCATGGAGATCTACCCCGGTAAGAAGTGATCCGCCTTCGTAGGACGGAAAACCCAGGGTTAACCCTGAAGTTACCTCGATAACGCCAAATCCTGCTTCGTAGTACAGGCCTCTGGTCCGGGGCAGGCTAACTGTCAGGCTAAGAGTTCCTGTAACACTGACCCGACAGGAAAGCAATGATTTTACCTCTGATGCCGTATTTTACTTTATCAACCACTATCAGTCCAAAAATGTAAGTTTATAGAAAATCAACTACATATATATACTTTAGTAGTCTGGGTTATGACAAATTGGTCATAATAAAACAAAATAAATATATATATATCATAATATATCATTGGGTGAACCTAGGACGTTGCACTTGATAACCCAGAAGATGCCATCGCTCACTTGCCCACCCTACTGAGTCTAGGCAGCAGGCCTATGAGTGTGCAATTTAAGGGATACCAACAACTGGTCCTGTAGAGCAGATTTACCACAAACATTCAACATAGACACATCTGGAGATACGTGGTTTTCACTGGACAGGGAGGGGATGAAAAACTGTCATCTGTAAAGTAACTAAAGCTGTCAGATAAATGTAGTGGAGTAAAAAGTACAATATTTCCCTCTGAGATGTAGTGGAGGAGAAGTAGGAAGTAGCAGGTAAGTAAGGTAGCTTGAATTAAGTACAGTACGAAAGTACTAAATGTACTTAGTTACATTCCACCACTGAATATAATGTAACCGAGCAGTCTTTATTGTGTGTCCTTACTTATTTATTATGAGAAGAAAGGACACTATGAGACGAAGGCTTGAACATGCTGGTGTCTTTACTCGTTCCCATCTTCAGACCCCTCAGTGCTGGTCACAGTAGAATCACATACACACCTGACACTTCCCCTTCCCCTTCACAATAAAAGCTCAGTATTGCATTGTATTCACTAACAGGAAGGAAATCAGACCTGAAGTGTTCCACTAACAATCCACTCAATAATAAAGGTTACATACCTCCCCTCCTCCAAAAAGAAACGTCCCCGATTCTAAATAGGACCAGGGTAAGTGCCATAAACTCATGTGTACACACACATATCAACATGCCAGCGGGACAAAAAAATTCAACAGTAAACAATTTTCATGTACCCCTTACATAACTGCACAGTCTCAACAAAGTAAGTCACACTATTTTCGCACATCAGAATTTACTGACCCACGTAGCCCTTAGACATACATACAGTTGCATTCATGTTCCCCATACACCTTCATGTTCCCATTACATATAATAGCCCCGTGTGTTCAAGGGTTGTGTCCGTCCAGAGCCCGCAAGTTCAGGGTTGAGTCCGTCCAGAGCCCAGTGCGGTCGAGGGTTGAGTCCGTCAGAGCCCTGCAAGACCAGGGTCACGTCCAGAGCCCGCAGGTCGAGGGTTGCGTCCAGACCGAGCCCACCACACTATATTGATCCCAGGCGCTACTGCAAGGAGAAACATGTCCAACCATATCGTCACTCATTCTACCTCCCCCCCTTAAAGTAGCATGAAAATTGTAGAAACCTATAGAAAATTACAGAGCATGTACAACCATAAGCAACAAAGTCCTTGAAACGAACAGTCTGTTTGTGGCTCACTTTCTCTTAACCCCTTCTCCTCGTCGTCGACATCACCCTTGAACCTGGGAACCATCACGTCTCTGTTCTCTTCCACGGCAACGCCATTACCTTCTCGCCCGTCTGGCTCGTCTTCATCCTTCTCCTCGTCGTCGGCCTCCATGCTTCCTCCTATCGGGCCCTGGCCCTCGGCCTCTTCTTCGTCTCCCATTACCTCCTGTCTTTCTCCTTGCCTCTGCGTCCTGATACAGCGGAGAATCTCCCGCACGGCCTGCTCGTCCAGCGCGGTCTGCAGACGGTCCCACACGTGTTTCCTGCACGGTACCGCTAAGCTAATTGAGCTAGCACCAGACTTTCGCACTCACTTCTAAATACGTTCTCCTTTTAAAGCTGCAGTATGCGATATTGGCGCAAATATGATTTAAAAATGTTATTTTTAGAAAACGGCCGCTATATCGTGACAGCCGTACATGAAACAGGTAACCTGAAAAAAATCCTGTTCCTCTGTGTCCTACTGTGTCCTACGGTGCTCCTAACGGCATCTGAAGGATTTCACTTACCCGAGGAAAACAAGGTCCGCTGCCCAGCTGCAGTCTATGAGAGCCGGCTGTCAATCACTCGCGAACTCCAACCAAACGGTCAAACTAGGCAGCGCTGATCAAATATGAATCAATATTCTGCTACTGTAATGACTGTTTCTCGCCTCAAATGTTCTCAAAATCATCTTGTAGTTACTGTTTAGCTGTAAAATGAGAAAGTTTGTGACGCGGCCGCCATTGTAAAATCTGTTGAAGGAAGCCAAGTTCTGGTCACATGACCGGAGCACAGCCAATAGGAACGCTCTCTCTCTCTCTGAAATTACCTGTGATTGGTCAAAATCTGCCGTCACTGGCTAGATGTTTCTAAAGCCTGAAAACAGAGCCATGAGGAGGAGCAGAAGTCTAGTCTCAGAACACTTGAATTACAATATGCTGAAAGGTTATTATGGCATTTTTGCCAAATTATGCCAAAACATTGTTGCCTACTGCCACATTAAGTTATTATAGGACACTATGAGACAAAGGCTTGAACATGCTGGTGTCTTTACTCGTTCCCATCGCCAGACCCGGACAGATTTGTAAAGTAACTAAAGCTGTCAGATAAATGTAGTGGAGTAAAAAGTACAATATTTCCCTCTGAGATGTAGTAGAGGAGAAGTAGGAAGTAGCAGGAAATGGAAATACTCAAGTAAAGTACCTTGAATTAAGTGCAGTACTAAAGTACTAAATGTACTTAGTTACATTCCACCACTGAATGTAATAACGTTGAATAATAAAATCCTATGTGTACCTGTTGTTTCCCTCCTGACCTCCAGGTGGCGACTTTCTTTCACTTTAAAGTGAAAAACCAGACCGGAAGTACTTGTAACCGGAAGTGCGGTTGTCTCGTTGTGATCTCGGGCTGGCGGCGGGATAGTTGTTGCGTTAGCTGACGAGCATATTTGTCCGTTTTGAGGCGGCAGAGCTCCAGGTTAACCCGCACACACTCAGGTAAACACTTTAATAATGTTTCTTTGACCCGGAAATCAAAGCGAATATAGCGTTAGCACGCTGGGCTAGCTCCGATGCTAACCAGCTAATTAGCCGCTGTTAGCTTCGGCCTGCTGCTGTGTGGCTAACTGCTAGCGCTAGCCTTAGCTCACTTTAATGTGTGCTCGTGTTATCTGATTGAACTTCCAGTTCCTTTGTGTTTTAGTCCAGTTTGAGAGGAGTTTCACAGCTTTTCTCAGTCGCTTTGGTTCCTTTCTAGAATCATCCTCAACATCTGTAAAACAGGAGGTGCGTTTCTCCAAACAGTTGGTCCAAACCTGTATCTGTGAACTGTCTCTTTAACCATATCACACACATTTAGGCTTTTCTCTGTGATCTTTGATCGTTTCCATGGAAACCAGAGCATCCCTTAGAGAAGAGCTGCAGCTGTTTTCACGATAACGTGGACCATGTTATCAGCACTACGTGGATGGGAGTAAAACCAGAGGAGACAGCAGTACCTGAATATCTCCGTGTGCTTTGATTTGTAGTGAGTCCAGGACAACAGAGTCCAGCAGTCAGAGTGGAGACCTGCTGGATCTCAGAGACCAGGACCAGGAGCCTCGTTCAGAAAGCAGCTTTAACAAACTCTGAGATGGAAAAGTTTTCGGTTCCAGAACAGCTGATCAAAGTCTGTTCAATCAAATGTGAGGATGAAAACAGCCATCATCAATGGAGCTCTGATACTACGATTCACCATGGCAACAGGTAAATAAGAAGCAGAGCCTCTATCTGAATCCAGTCCACGTAGAGATAATAATGCATGTATATACTGACTGGGCACATTTCTCTTTAAAAAAGTGTCAATAACACCATAAAGTTTAATTCAGTGTTGTCCATGAATTCATCTTTTAGCAGACTGACATTTCCTTAATGGATGATAAAGTGGTGAATGTGACTGTGTATTAGACTGATTTATTCAGCTTTAATGTGATGGGACAAAACACAGGAGCAGCAACTGAAGATGAAACATATCAAATCTCTCCATCAGAGACAGAGGGACATGACTGTAAGCTCACAGTCTGATTCAGTAATAATGTGTTTGGTGATTTAAAGGTTCAATAGAGTAGATTTTAAATAGTAGACATCTATTTGGATCTCGGCTCAACAGCATTCAGTGACTTTATTTCAGTTACTTCAATGAGCAATAAACATTTTAGTGGAACTGCTCTAACAGACTGACAGCTGTCTGTGTTCAGAGTCACAGTGTTATAAAGAAGGACATGCAGAGATTTTATTCTGAGCTGAGGGCCACTTGATGCTGTGTGATATTTGAATGTTCAAAGAAATGACTGACAGCACATAAAAGAGTAACTTTAGACAGTCCAGAGTAACAAACTAATATCTGACACACAGTAAACCTTCGATACGGACTGAATGAATGAGGAAATACAGCACTTGATCACACTTTCTGAAACAGAGACCAGGACCAGGAGCACTACAAGAGTGAAATGGAGGAGGACCAGCAGAACCCGGACCA
The DNA here is from genome assembly GCA_916701645.2 of Sebastolobus alascanus. Taxonomy (NCBI): domain Eukaryota; kingdom Metazoa; phylum Chordata; class Actinopteri; order Perciformes; family Sebastidae; genus Sebastolobus; species Sebastolobus alascanus. The sequence goes on along the minus strand of CAKAOJ020000628.1, from coordinate 34,092 downwards.
GCGGAGCAACAAGGTCCCCAGAAGACCAGCAGCAGGCTCGTCCTCTGATACCACCGATGTTCAGGTCAGTGTTCATGACTTCATGGCTTCATAACGACACTAAAGATACGAGGAAGAGTCAATAACTGAATAAATTACAGTTTAACCCTCTGAGGTTGCTATTGCTGGTCTCCTTTTGTAATAATTAAGATAGAATCTCAACACTGTAACCTTTCTTTTTGATGGGGATGTACTGTTGGGACCCACCATCAAGATGGTGTCAAAGACAGTGAACTACGCTTCCCAGGATCCTTGAGTCCTTACCATGGACTCAGTAACCATTGGTTACTGTAGCTTATGACTCATTCACTCAGACATATACACAAGGAACTTCTAAGGCAGAAGACGCGAGTGCCTGCATTGTTGACCAGCCTACGAAGCTGCAGAAACAAAGGACTGGACCAGTTTCCCTCCAACTGCACAACTGGATCTCACTTAGCAAAGACTACATCTTTGACTTGGAACCACAACCCTCCCACTTCAACCCACCTTTTCTTCCATGGACTGGGTAACGTACTGGGCTTACTTTGGCACAGCATATGGCTAAGCAAGACTGTTCAACTTATGTACCTGTATTGATATGTTTAATGTTATTCATTGAGTTTTACTGTTGTGATATTGTTGTAGTCAGGATATTTGGGTAGCTGGCTTTGCCACATTGGACATGTTAAGTTATGCCACATCGACAAAGGGTCTTGCATGCAAACTAACCATCTTTTCTAACCCACTGCATTATCTGACACATATTAAGATCACATGCATAAACTGTGAATTGGTTTTAAACATAAACATACACATTCAGAGAATCTCAACCTCCACATCACACCCCCCTTTGTTCTTACTGAACACATAGGGTGCATCCCAAAGCTCTTAATTGCATCTTCGTTTCCCTCACTTGCGTCTCATCCTTGCGTCTTAGTCCCGCCCACCAGGGAAGCATGGAGAGACGCAAGGAAACCATGCGGGGAGAGAGGAAACAAGGAAATATGTTTTAAGAGAATTGAGACGTTGTTTCCTCTGAAGCGTCACGTGAAGCGACGTCCGTTTGTAATGATCAGCTGTCAGTCGGCTTTAATAGCTATAGAGACTTTAGATGGAGTTCGTGTTTGAACTGTACTAATAATACTAATAAAGACACACGGTTGTTCTACTGCCACAATATCTTTATATTATTTATTAGTTATTAGCGTCTGTAGTTATCGATATTGTGATTGTGAATTAATTATTTAATAACCCATAATATGACTATGGTGTCTTTTGAACACTGGACATTATTTATCAGGCTTAATGTTTCAGGGAAAATGTAAATGATGTAACTCATATCAAACCCGACGTTCAGGAATTATCAGCCTCACATGTGACTGAATGGAAAAGAAGATAAATAATGTAACAGGTGTTTGTTGCTGACAGACAGACTCTCCTTCTCTCTCTGACTTTAATAGTATCATTAATAAAAGTTAACGGGGGAATAACAGATCATGAAAAGAAAAATCTTTCTAATAAATGCAGAAAGATGTTTTAGGTCCCGTTTGTCAGGTATATAAACCCCTCTCAGTGACAGGCTGCTTCACTCGCGGTGTGTGAAGGAGAGATACTGCAGGACCTTCTGCTGCTGTTCAGAGCTACAATTAACACAGATATTAACTAGATGGTGAATCAGAAAACAACTAAACTATAAAACGTTTAATCCGTGATCTGTCTTCACTCCGGTATAAAACTTCAGCGATGTTAAGAGGTAATGTTATCAGATCAGTCCCGATCGGCGCAGCGTCCAATCAGTAACTGATATCCAATAAGGGGGCGTGTCGGTCGGTAAAAGACTTCCGTGAAGGCTGCTCTCGTGTATCCTCGATCATCGCTCCTCAGAGATCCCTCCTCGATCCTCGATCCTCGATCCTCGATCCTCGATCCTCGATCCTCGATCCTCGATCTTCGATCCTAGATCCTCCGTGAAGAAATAAGAGCTTTGGGACGGTCTTCAAGATGGCGCACCAGAACAACTTCCGGTTCACTCGAGGATCGAGGAGCGAGGAAACGACAAATAAGCGCTTTGGGATGCACCCATTGTCTCTCTCTCTCACACACACATGCTCACACACTGTGTTTGGTTTGTTTAGTTTAGTTATTTAGTTAGATTGATATTGTGTTTCACACCTTCATTATCTTGTAAATAAATGTTTGTGGATTATACATGCTGGTTTGTTTAATGTTGTACAAGAGTGAATAACGGAATAATAGTTCTTGACACTGCCATGTCAAGAACTCCAAAATCCTTCAACTAGGGATGCTAATTTTGAAAAATTTTCTTAACAGATAACCGACCCTCGTCAACCGATTATTAACCGTTAACCAAAAAGATTTGTGCCTCACATGCAGCGGTGCGCCAACTGCAGTGTATGAGCACAACAGACAACTGAGTCCCCAGTTCATCGTCAGAAGAGTTACTCTTGCAGCCATGGTGCTGCGTTCACTGTCTCCAGTTCAACGACCGGGAGCGTTATGAGCCACGATGCTGCGTGTAGTTTCGCGGACATGCAGCCACTTTCTCAGTAAAAGTCTCAACTGCACATTTAGTTTAGTTTAGCAGGTTGTCAGCTGTGTGTCTGCCCGGCGTAACGATACTCTGTCGGCCCAGATTAACGATAGCGATTGTCTGACAAACAGTGTGTGTGTTTGTGCTACTTTAGCAGCTGTAGCTCTGCTGTTAGCTTCGTGCTCGCCGTAGCCACACGTACGGTCTGTCCGAGCGGCGTAACTTCAGCGAGTTTCCGACAGACCGTGTGTGTGCGACAGCGGTGAATGTGGGTTTGGGCGTTATAGCTGTGAACATAGGTGTAGCAGACAGTGTGTGTACAGTTTATTTGTCGGTGAATAAATGCTACGAGGCTATAACTCCTCCACTCAAGCGAGCTGTACATGGGAGCCAACTTCCTGTATCTGTAACGCCGGCTCAGACTCTCTTAAGGTGGACCAGCTTTTCTCCTTAAAGTGACAAGTTTTTCTCAGCTTTTTAATTAATTATTTACATTTCTTTTAACCGATAGCGTTAATCGCTTAAAATGCTTGATGTCGGTTGACGGTTAAACAGTTAATTATTAACATCCCTACCTTCAACTTTTACTATCTATTGATATAGTGATTTTGGTTATAGCTATTCATTTAATTATTAATCAAAGTTCCAAATTGATAGTTTGGTTTATTTAATGAAACTTATCTATGAGACTACATTAATTTGCTATAATTTTCTCTTTGTTTACAAGAGTGGTGCCCCGAGGATGATTTAATATACATTAAATCATATTAGTCAATATAATTAATAATTATTTTGATAATTATTAATTTCTTTTGATATCAATTTTAATGTCTTTTTGAGCTTATGTACCAGTGTAATTTGGTGCCCTGTTATTATTAATATATATTGACAATTTATTAATATTAATTTCATTGATATTAATAAATATCTTTAATATTTTCTAATAACCAGACCAGCTCCTATCTGCGTCCCCAACAGCACTTTGTGGCCTTGGCCTGAGGCCTGTACTACGAAGCAGGATTTGGCGTTATCGAGGTAACTTCAGGGTTAACCCTGGGTTTTCCGTCCTACGAAGGCGGATCACTTCTTACCGGGGTAGATCACCATGGTAACTTACGCTGAACGGCTAACCTGCTCCGGAGCAGGTTATGTTCCAGATAAGAGATCAACTCGTATAAAAACACCTCCAACTGACCAATCAGAGCTCAGTGCGCTGATCGTATGGTAATATTACACAAATACGAAGAAGTTTAAGTCATAATCCAGGCTAAAAACAACACAGTTTAAACTGACAAATGCAGGAAGGACAGATGGATTTATGCTGCGGGTGTTTACCGCTTTGAATTATATTTTTATATTTATTTTTTTACTTTCTCTTGAGTCCGTTTCACACCGCAGGAAACGGGGACGCACCTGAGAGAAGGTTGAAATAGTTATACACGCCTCTTGCCTAATAATGGGTATAATGACGTGTAATCCATCCAGCCATCATTATAATTTCTTATTGCTATTTATAACTCGACGACTTTATCCGACTTTTGAGTGTTCCGTTAAATTACTAAATCTGTTAATTGACGCATTCACACATCGGGAGTTTTTTTATTTTGCCAGATGTCCTTCCTGCATTTGGCAGCTTCAACTGTGTTACCTTTAGTCTGGATTAAGTGTTTAACTTCTTTGTATTTGTCTAATATAGTTTACTCTTCCTTTGTAAAATGTGCCGCTCTGTCTGTCTGCCTGCCTGTCTGTCTGCTGTCAGTAGACTTGTCCATGTTAGTGATTGGTCAGATGCTGCAAACACCGCCCCGTTCACGTGAACGCGCTCACAGCCAGATAGAGAAACCGTGGGTTGACTTACCGAGTTGATAACCACCTTCGTAGGACAGTTTAGCGGGAACTCGTTTGTTAGGGTTGGTTAAGCCAGATAACGAGAACATACCCAGGGTATGTTGAACTCGCTTCGTAGTACAGGCCTCAGGTCTGTTTCTGGAAGTGGCCTTGGCTACCAACCCCCTGGTTCTGTTGACTACCCTGCTGGCGCCCCTGGGGTGTTGTCTTGGTATTCACCCTAGCGTGAGGCTTTTTGTTGCCTTCAAGCGCTAGGTGGTGCTTCCCGATGTCTGAATCCCCAGGACTCTGGTGTTGTACTTGTAACTCCTAGCAGGGCGCGCATATGTCTTCCATGCCATCTTTTTTTTTTTTTTTTCATTCATTCAACCTTTATTTAAATCTTGAGGAATCATTGAGGACATGCCCTCATTTCCAATGATGGTCGAGAGTACAATACAACAAAATAAATACACACAAGAACCAAATCAACGAATTTCAAGAAGCATTCAGCCAGACAACAATAGAACAATGTTAAAAACAGTTACATTCAAGAGTGGAGTAGTTTGTAATCATGGATTTAAAATCACCTATATGTACAATTGTGTTTAATTTTAATATGTTTTGTAAACTGTTCCAAGTTTTTTCAGGACAAACAATAAAAGTAGTTTCCCCAAATTTAGTGCTTGCACGCAGGACTTCAAGCTTTAGCCGATCACTTGAACAAGTCGAATAATAACTAAAGGACCAATTTAATAAGGACATGATATATGATGGCGAGTTGCCATTAAGGGCTTTAAAAATAAATAAAAAACAATGCATATCACGTCTTACTGTTAGAGAGGCCCACCAGCCTTTTCATACAAAATGCAATGATGAGTAGAATAACTGTCAGCGGTAATAAATCTATAGGGTGGCGTGATAAACTGAATCTAAGGGTTTAAGGCTTTGTCTATAGATAACATCACCATAATCCAAGACAGACAAGAAAACGGCCTCCATTATCCGCTTCCTGCAGAACATAGGAAAATTAGCACTGTTTCTGTACAAACATCCAATTTTTTGCCAAATAGCTTGCTGACAAGTGTATCAATGTGAAATTTAAACGTAAGTTTTGGGTCCAGCCAGATGCCAAGGTATTTATACTCTGAGACCCTGTCAATGCTAAGTCCATTCAGAGTGCTTATATACAAACTGTTGTCGACAATATCTCTGGCTCTAGAGAATAACATATATTTAATCTTCTTTGCATTCAGAACTAATTTCACATTAAAAAGTGCATCTTGCAATTTGTCAAAGGCTTGTTGTAGGATATCAGTGCCTGAATGTGCAGTATCAGCAAAGCAATACAGAACTGTGTCATCCGCATAAAGTGAGAGTTACAATTTGTTAAGAAGGACATAATGTTGTTAAAGCTTCAGTAGGCAACATTTTTTTGGCATCATTGGGCAAAAATTCCATAATAATCGTTCAGCATATTGTAATTCAAGTGTTCTGAGAGAAAACTGGACTTCTGCACCTCCTCCTGGCTCTGTTTTCAGGCTTTAAAAAATCTAGCCCGCGACGGAAGACTTTGACCAATCACAGATCATTTCAGAGAGAGAGCGTTCCTATTGGCTGTGCTCCGGCTGGTGGGCGGTTCTTGGTATTTCCTCAACTGATCTCAACATGGCTGCCGGGTCACTCATTTTACACTTAAACCGTGCACTACAAGACGATTCTGAAAACATTTGAGGAGAGAAATAGGCATTAAAGTACCAGAATATTGATTCATATTTGATCAGCGCTGCCTAGTTTGACCGTTTGGTCGGAGTTCGCGAGTGATTGACAGCCGGCTCTCATAGACGGTAGCTAGACAGCAGACCCCAGGTCAGCTCTGATTGGTTGTTTTCCTTCGGCCTGTGAAATCTTTCAGATGGCATTAGGAGCACCGGAGGACACAGAGGCACATGTTTTTTTTTTCAGATTACCTGTCTCATGCACTACTGTCAGGATATAGTGACCGTTTTATAAAAACATCTTTTTTTAATTACATTTGCTCCAATCTCACCTATTTCGTTTTTAATGTAAATTGTGAACAAGGCAGGATCCAATATAGACCCTCGTGGAACCCCCTTTGACAGTGCTTACAGGACATAACGATCATTTCCCAGGATCACACATTGCTGTTTATGAGACAGGTAGTCCTGAAACCATTTACAGGATTTATAATCAAAACCAATTTCCCATAGCCTCTGCGGGAGCATAGCATGATCAACAGTGTCAAATGCTTTTGTTAGATAGACAAAGAGGGCAGCACAATATTTCCCTTTGTCAACAGCAGATACAATATCATTAATAACCAAAGTAATAGCAGTGAGAGTACTATGTTTAGCTCCGAAACCAGACTAGTTTGGATTTAACACAGAATTTCTTGAGAGGAATGATTTGAGATGATTATTAACTAATGACTCCACTACTTTAGCAAGACAGGACAGTTTGGAAATTGGACGATAGTTATTAAGATAATTTTTATCAGGGTGTAGGGTGAACTGAGAGGGATGGTTTAAGGAGGGCGCCTGAGCCAAAGGCTTACTATTAAGAGCAGATCTTGAGGATGGAGGATGTGCATTTATTTTTGAGTTGCCTGAAAGTCAGCCAATGGGCTGCTTCACCAGTGCGCCTCGCTAGAGCCCAGGCTTTGTCCCTTGCCTTGAACATCATTGATAATTCTGTGAACCAGGGGCTTGATCTATCTTTAACCCTGAGCTTTTTGAATGGTGCATGTTTACCAATGATAGCAAGTAATGAGTTTGTAAAACTGTGCAGAGTGTGCAGGAACAAAGACTTAATAATTAATAATCTCTCGGAGGTTCATGCTTTTTGTGCCTGACAGCGAAGCACAGAGAGTGGCAGAAGCTTAGTCTGTGTACGGCAAATACTCTTCTCACAGGGCTTGACAGAGCGCTGGGTAGCGGTCACGGGTCTCTGGTGTGAGTGTTTCCATGAAGACATGGAAGCTTCTAGCCGTAGTCTTCCAGACAAGCTTAAGTTTCTCATGTGACAAAGCGTGAGGTAAGTCAAGGAGGCAGTGCTCGATCTCTCGGAGATAGTCATCGATGTTCAACTCTCAACTACTCGGGTCAAAGCGCTTTATGTCCCTTACAAGAGACTTGACTCGACAGGTATGCAGGCCTTGTTCTCGGGCGGGTAAGGACCGTCCGAGTCATCCAATAGTTTTGGATGACTCGGACGGTCCTTACCCTCCATAGTCGCTAAAGCCACTTATACTTAGAGAGTAATCTCCCTCTTTCCCGGGTGGGAATGGAGTCCGGCTAAGGATGGATTTGGGTGTACTTCTGGAGGGTAGGGAACCTGTGTCCACCTGGTGGGCCGTTACTGGTACCCGATAGCTGTCGAGGGTGATGAGGTTGGAGGAGGTCCGGCTAGTAGCCGCTAAGGTTTGGCTGGATGGGCCAGAAACAGAACCCGTCTCAGTGTCAGAGTTAGGTGACTCTTGGGCAAACAGGTCGGCAATTGTACTTACCTGGCCGTCATGAGCTCTTTCTTGCCTGGACTCTGCTTTTTGTTGGCAACCTGAAGTTGTTCATACAGAACGTCAGTCTTGTCGTACAGCCAGGCATGATCTTCCCGTGCTCGGGAGATCTCAAATTGGCTGGCCCGAACCTCCCTAGGCAGGGTAGAGTAATCCTGCTCCACAGCTTGGTAGCTATGTGAGCCAGGCCCTGCCGACTTACTATCACAAGTGATAGCATTATAGCTATTAAGGTTCTCTCTATCCTTAAAGGAGAGCTTGAGGAGGCCAGCGACCGCATCCTCCAAGGCTGGGTTGTTGGACTCCTGGGGAGCATCGGCTCCTGACTCACGGGGTTCTTCGCTGCTCATTTTACTTAGCTAGTAAAAGACAACCCCTGTGGTCTTTGTTGTAAAGGAATGCTGCTGTAAATGCACAGGTGAGAGGCTTCGACCTGTGACTTACAAACTGAAGTGTTAAGTGTTAGTCTTATCCTATTAGGATATTAATGAGGTGACATCAGCCCCTCTGGTGAGTAATAGCTATGTTAGTGTGTTAGGGATTTCAAAACCAAATGGCAAGCCTAACAACTGTCTATATGCTTGGCAAATCGTGTGCGAATTCATTTTCAAAAATCTAAATTTCTAAAAAATGAATAACGCAAACTTGATAATTCTGGATTATTATGCATAACCAGAAAATGCATTTCCTGCTGAAAATGCATGGGGATGCTGACAGCTGAAATTAAATGCAAAGCATGCTGAAAATACAGAACTGAAATATACAGAAATACAAACTGCATGATCCAAAAAAAAGAGCTGAAATACATTGCTAAAAAAGCAGGAAACTAAGCTGTAAAAGGTGGAAGTTGAAATTAATTTACTTGTTAGACAGAAAATAGTATTTTGGCCGAATGAACCTTTAAAAACTATTAGTCGTTAGACAGAAAGTGGTATTTGGGTGGAAAGCAGCAGTAGTACTAGTAGTAGCAGAAGGAGCAAGAGCAGCAGCAGGAGTAGTAGTAGTAGTAGTAGTAGAAGTAGTAGTAGAGGCAGTAGGAACGGTAGCAGCAGCAGCAGTAGTAGTGGTAGCAGCAGTAGTAGTAGTAGCCGTAGCAGTAACAGTAGTAGTAGCAGTAGTAGCAATTAGACAGTTGATTTTTTACAAATCTACCTGTCAAATCCCTGCTTCCTTGTCAAAAACTGAGTCCAATCGCCAAAATATTATTATTATCATCAGAGAGAAAAGACTCTGCCGAACGCATTGATGTCATTTTTATGTGTGTAGAGTCAAAAATGTGTTCACGGGATCAGGTTAGAAAAACTGCCTTTGTCTGCTTTCCATCAGACATTTCTCATCTGATTTGACATTGCTTTCTATGGAACGGTTTGTTGGACTTTGGGGATCCAAGAGCCAAATGTGTAAGTCCGTTTGATTCCATAGCTACATGACTGCTATGTCACTCACTCTAGCTCTGAACATTTTGTCCAATACACACCCATTATAAACTCAGAAAAAGTCTGAAAACAGCATAAAACCTAAACTGTGATCATTCAAAAACTGTAAAAGATATCAAAAATCTGAACGTACATTTAATAGTTCAAAGTCTTGTAACCTGTTTAACGTTTAAATGGTGTCTGTAGCTGAAAGTATGCGGGAGCAGTAGCATTTCAAAGTGGTAACTCCATTGAGTTACAGTACATTATAAAAAAAATGTGAAAAAAACTTAATATTTAAAAAAAAAAAAATAGCAGAAACAAGAAAAGATATAACACTAATGTCCTTAAAGAGCTGAATATTTTGACAGTTGAATGGTTTCTGTAGCTGAAAGTATGCAGAAGTAGTTCAAACAAAAAACGTACGGAAGAAATAGAAGAAGAAGAAGAAGAGATATATGAAGAAACTTTAGAAAAACAATACTGGAACAAATATTGCAATAAAGCTGGTATTAGATAGCCTCACACGGGGCACCAATATGTTGGGATTTGGTAGAAGCAAGTTTGGTTATTAGCAAATATTAAAGACTGTTAATATCAATAACGTTTTTGATGTTAATACAATTATTAATAAGCATTAATAATAACGGGGCACCAACCTGGGATCAGGGACCAATAAATGAACCGTTGATAACATCTCAAAAAGCGTTGTTCACTCAAAATGTCAGTATTTAAAGACTGCTTTACATTTATGAGGTGAATGGTGAAGAAGTTAATCCGAGCACTGACTTTCACAACCAGTTATCACAACACATATGCACAGACAACTGTTCTTTCAATGTACAATAAAGTTTATATAACTTTAGCAATATCAATCTATAATCAATAATACTTCAGTCATATCAATCAATAATCAATAATACTTCAGTCATATCAATCAATAATCAATAATACTTCAAGCAATATCAACCAATAATCAACACTATTTCAAACAATTAACAGTTATTCTACAAGCAGCCCTTCAGTAAACAGACTGTGGCAAGCAGGACACAGGAGCTTGGCTTGTGTCTTGAGGAGTTGTAGCATGTATTTACCGACAGCTTAAACTGTGCACATACTGCACTGCTACAATCACAGCTGTAACGTTACTACTGCCTTCATACTCACCATCGATCCGCCACACTCACGCTCCCTCTCTCTCTCTCTCTCTCTCTCTCTCTCTCTCTCTCTCTCTCTCTCTCTCTCTCTCTCTCTCTCTCTCTCTCTCTCTCTCTCTCTCTCTCTCTCTCTCTCTCTCTCGACCGCACACACAGACTCTCGCTAATGACAGGCACACAAGCTACACACCGAGTTATTCCTTAAAGGTGTTTGCTACTTGTATCACACATTTTAGTTTAAAACACACCTTAAACATACATAATTCCCAATGTCACAGTGCACTGGTGGAAACCATATACATTGTACACTACCTGCTCAGCATCAAACTGAAGACAGATTCAGTTAGAGACTACCTGGTGAACATAGTAGAGCATTTAGCAGCTACAGAGACAGATATTTCCCTCAGGAGTTGGTAGAGTCCAAAAACAGAGCTAAAAGAGAGAATAGCAGAAATCCGAATCAGGTTTATTGCCATATAGGTTTACACATACAAGGAATTTGACTTGGTGTTTTTGGTGCATAACAATAAACATAGTAGGAGAAATAAAAAAATAATAGCAAGAAACTTGCAGGATAATCTAAAGCTTACCTCACTCTTATCCGTAGGGCAATTTAAATGTTTAATGTCATCCTGTTTCCCTTCCAGTTGTTCTTGTTTTAGTTGATTCATTTGCCTTAAATTATATTTGCTTTATTTATTAAGTCACTTATTTGTGTTTCTTGGTGCCAATGTTTGTTTGTTTACTTGTTTATTTTTTTACTCGCTATATAGTAAATGAGGTCTCTACCTCAGTGTATTTCCCAGTTAAAATAAATTGAATGAATGACTAACTTAGTCCGTGGTATGGGTTAATCTTCAACAACACTCAATCTTACATTTCCCATAACGCAACTCGATAATGGGGATGTCGACTGATAATTAAAGATGGGGTCCATGATTTATCCAGTATACACTTTTTGTTATATTGGTTGAAATGGTCTTTGCACCCCGACAGCAATCCATTTCTTATGAGCTCTGAAAAAAGACCGGAAAAGATCCGTCATCTATAGCTGCTGAAATCCTGTAAAAACGTCTCCAAGTCAGTTCCTCTGTGCCCAGTAGTAAAGAACCAATCAGATGCCTCGCTGCCTCCCTGCTCGTACTCTATCCTTAGCGTGCACCAGCGTGAACTAGAAAGCGCGTTGCCGCCGCACGTTTACTGGAGAATGGAAGAGAAAACTCAGCTCTTAAAACACTGGACAACGAGCACGAACTCGGACCACTATTACCATATTATCGAAAAATACTTTGATTTAGTTGTTTATGTTCTGTTAGTTTACTTTATAAGATACTGCAGGTTTAAACTATTTATTCTAACAGCTCAAAGTGAAGTCAGACAAACAGGATCACCAACGAGGGGAGACGGCGGATATAAAACATTGATCAACAACATTTACGTTACTCAAACTGCTTTTTCAGTTACAGAAACAAACGAGTGGACTGATCTCCCTCCAGATATTAGAGTAACATTAAAAAGGGTCGTGTTGCAGGTATCTCTCTGCCCCCCTCAGAGGCTGCTCTTTCCGTCGCCACTCTGCTGCTCTGTGGCCGGCTCTCCAGCGAGCTGCCCCACCCCACCCCCCCCCCCAGCGGGCGATTGTGGAGCTTTTCAACTCCAAAAAGGCAGATAAACACATGTTAATTTATAACGGACATTTGTGTTGTGATATTTTAAAGAACTATCCGTCAACAAGGAAATAAAAGCCCCTCGTCTACAGACCGGTCTCTTGAGAGAGCTCCAGCCAGCTCATAGCGGGGTCTGTGTGAGTGACTGCCCGGGTGGAGAGGTGGCGATCCCTGCAGGAGCTAGCTAGCTGTGCCGGCAGTTTGTGGAGCTTTTAAACTTCGACAACGGTGGAGCTAATGTTCGATTCGCCATCTAACATCGTAAAACTGTCAATATTCTAAATCTACACAGTTGATTTCTCGCCTCAACATTTTTCAGAAGTGAATTTAGTGATGAAATAGCTACGAAAAATGTGAAGTAGTAGTGCATGTGTGAGGGGGGCGTTGCCTTGGTAGGAGTTTCGAGGGGAGGGGGTGGGTTTAGACGGAGCTCCTGAGGCATGCTACTTTCAAATTATGCTAGCTCTCCAAGATCATGGACCCTATCTTTAGAAATGTCAAGGGGGCGTCTGTGGTGATCAATCAAATGTATACAGAGGGACACGGCCCTGCAGTTGGTTGTCACAGGTGGTAGTGCATTAGTCAAACTGGAACATTGTGGGTTGTGTTCCACAGACAAGCTCTAAATGTTAGTTATGGTTATATATATGTCGCGCCACCATGGCATCTCACTGACTCTCTCTCTCTCTCTCTGTATGTTTGTTGCTATAGAAACGGAGAGGAAGAAAGGGACTGATTCATCAGAGAGTTCACACTGGAGAGAAACTACACAGCTGTGACCAATGTGGGAAAACTTTCACTTCGAGCAGTACCCTCAGGGTCCACCAACGCATTCACACTGGAAAAAAACCCTACAGCTGTGATGAATGTGGGGCAGCTTTCCTATACCAGAGTAGCCTGAAAAGACATCAACGCATTCACACTAGAGAGAAACCTTACAGCTGTGATGAATGTGGGTCAGCTTTCATACAACAGAGTAACCTAAAAAGACATCAACGCATTCACACTGGAGAGAAACCGTACAGGTGTGATGAATGTGGGGCAGCTTTTACTACGTCAGGTGACCTGAAAAAGCATCAACGCATTCACACTGGAGAGAAACCGTACAGGTGTGTTGAATGTGGGGCAGCTTTCATTTCATCAGGTGAGCTGAAAAAGCATCAACTCATTCACACTGGAGAAAAACCCTACAGCTGTGATCTATGTGGGGCATCTTTCAGGCGCCAGAGTCACCTAAAAAGCCATCAACGTGTCCACACTGGAGAAAAACCCTACAGCTGTGATGAATGTGGGGCAGCTTTTGCTTCATCAGGTGACCTGAAAAAGCATCAACGCATTCACACTGGAGAGAAACCCTACAGCTGTGATGAATGTGGGGCAGCTTTCACTACATCAGGTAACCTGAAAATACATCAACGCATTCACACTGGAGAGAAACCGTACAGCTGTGATGAATGTGGGACAGCTTTCACTAAATCAGGTGACCTGAAAAAGCATCAACGCATTCACACCGGAGAGAAACCGTACTGGTGTGACCAATGCGGGAAAACTTTTTCTGATGGTAGTTCCTTTAAAACCCACCAACGCATTCACAGTGGAGAGAAACCATACTGGTGTTACCAATGTGGGAAAACTTTTTCTTGGAGAAGTTCCCTTAAAACCCATCAACGCATTCACACTGGAGGTGAGATTCTTAATTTACAACCAGCCTGGTTAAACTCAGAGAGGAGAAACAACCACAAGACTTAGTACCCATCCTGACCATTTGAGCAGTTTATTGAATTATGGGTTAAAGGCACTGAGGTCTGGTTCTTCCCAAAGACTCAGAGAAGGGGTGAAGACCAACCAGTAAGACACAATGAACTGATGATGAGAATCAGAATGAAACTAATTCTGCCATTAATATGTACATTAATTAATATGCTATGTTTAACTAATCATCTGACAATAACTGAAGTTTGTTGTATAGGTTGGAGCTCTGAAGCAGAACTGGAGAAACAATATGAATATACAAAGTAGGTTTTATGACCTCCTTTTCCTCGGTTTACGACCTGCGCTGCATTCCTTTGGTTGGCTGACACACAGTCACATAAACAAAGAAACATCCAAACTGTGAAGAAGACTAAATGAAACTGACATTTAATGCAAAGTAACATGCACTTTAATTGAAATGCTGAGCTAACCTATGTTTTAATAACAGAACGCTTGTTTAACATGTACATGTTTGGGACAAGAAGGAAACTGAAATTAGTGGGATACTGCAGAGAGATGCACAGTCGGTCTCTAATCCCTCCCCCTGTTCATCTGTGGACCCTTCATTTCTTAGATAAGACATTCCTGTTAGAGGTAAAATCCATATCTATGATACTGAATTAGTTTAGTTTATCTGTGTCATTTTCAATTTATAAAACTCAAATACTCATGCTAATAAACAAACATTGTGACGCATCCCTGAGATTATAAGATCCAATTGATTAATATCACATTATTGGGTTTTTGCTGTCTTTCCAAAGTTGGGTGGCGTCCTAAATTGAATAATTTAATTGAAAATAAGGTTGCATTCTGATTTTAAAGGTAATTGTGTATGTAGCTGAGTGCCGTCACTCTCCTTCACCTTTGGCAACCACATTCAGTCATAGAAAATATTTAAAACTAGACAACGAAATTATATGGACAGATGGAGGGGTTACACCTCATAAACATCAGGCGTGTATAAGTATTTAAACCTTCTGTCAGGTGCGTTCCGTGTTTCCTGCGGTGTGAAACGGATTCAAGACCAAGTAAAAAATTAAATATAAAAATATAATTCAAAGCGGTAAACACCCGCAGCATAAATCCAGCTGTCCTTCCTGCATTTGTCAGTGTAAACTGTGTTGTTTTTAGCCTGGATTATGACTTAAACTTCTTCGTATTTGTGTGATATTACCATACGATCCGCGCACTGAGCTCTGATTGGTCAGTTGGCGGTGTTTTTATACGAGTTGATCTTTTATCTGGAACATAACCTGCTCCGGAGTAGGTTAGCCGTTCAGCATAAGTTACCATGGAGATCTACCCCGATAAGAAGTGATCCACCTTCGTAGGACGGAAAACCCAGGGTTAACCCTGAAGTTACCTCGATAACGCCAAATCCTGCTTCGTAGTACAGACCTCTGGCTGAAACCAGGTGAAAACAGCGCCTTTTCGCAGCTCCTCCCCCCCGGCTGTTCATTCTTCAACTCCCCGCGAGCGTCATGTCGAGGCGGCGGTCTGGCCACGATCTTCAAGGATAACTTCAGATGCCGATCAATACCTACAAATAATTGCTCTAGCTTTGAACAACAGCTGTTTGTGGTTGATTTTGTCTGCCCTGTGCTGTGTGCTGTAGTTTACCGCCCACCAAAATTCAATAAAGATTTTATTCAAGGGTTCTCTGAGTTTTTGGCTGATTTTATTCCAAAATATGACAAACTCTTCCGGTCTGTGGGGATTTTAACATTCATGTTTGTTGTCCTTCCAAACAATTGGCTAATGATTTTAAAAGCCTTTTGAACTCTTTTGGTCTAGCTCAATCAGTGGACAGACCAACACATAATCGTGGACACACTTTGGACCTTATCATCATGGGCTCTCTGTCTCCCTCAGAGAAATATCTGACACTCCTATCTCAGATCACTTCCCTATTATTTTTGGCTGGACCGCAGAGGGCCAGCCCTACAAACGCAAAAGTCTGTCACTGAGTGAGTGAGTGAGTGACTGAGTGATGAAGTTACAGGATCGGTCAGCTGACTGTTGGAGTCTCCTCATTGGTCGGCCGACTGCTGGAGCTTCCTCATTGGTCGTTGCTCTTTCAAAATGAAAAGGCGGAGAACAGTTCTGTGTTTACGTTTTCTGGGGAGCGTGTCAGCGGTTCAATGTAACATTACATAGTGCTATTGTTTATGTTCGTTTAAGTTACGTTATGTTGTGCTTCGTATTGTGTTACCGTTCATTCACACCAAGCAAGAAGGAAATTTTCGCCTCGCTTTCCTCCATTTCCATTACAGGGACCATTGCACTGACTATCCAGCAAGCCACACGTCGCTACTGCGGAATAAACCCAAAATAAACAGACTGTGATGTGATTTAATTGCAATAAACAGATCAAAATAATGCCGAAATAATGACATTATGATGTCGATTTGTAAAAAGACCGAATTCATTCTTTGTCAAGTCTGTCTGCAACACAACAAGCAAACAACTTTTAAAATGCTTGTTTTCTGAACGGAGTTCGGATCGATCAATGCCAGGCTATGCTAACATTGTAGCTGCTCCATCAACACTCAACATAACGTCATCTACGCATAAATACGGCAGAGACGTTGCTGTAAACAGATCAAAAGTGTGCCGAAATAACTACATAATGATGCTGATTAGTAAAAAGTCTGAATTCACGCTTTGTCAGGTCAGTCCGCAAGTCGACAAGCAACCAACTTTTAAAATGCTTGTTTTCTGAATTGAGTTTGGATCGATCAGTGGCAGGCTCCATTAACTCTCCATCTAGGAATAAATACGGCAGCAACAAGGTCAGTGATGACAGCTGGGATATCTCAACGCTGATAAACTTTCGCAGCATATGTATATATTGAACACCACTTATATGATGAATGCTTTTGATACACATGCTTTCATAAAAAACTGAAATACTTTTAACCTTGCATACTGTATGTCATGCTAATACCTTTTCACCTTGTATAAAATGTATAATATACTGACTAGTAAATGTTACCATTTACATTACTGAATATCATTTGCTTCATTATAAGTTGGCTTTCAATCAAACATTAAGATATAAGTGGAAAAAACTGTTCACAAAACATTATAGACATTACAACTGACTATTTGTATAACAATTTAGCTACAAATTCACAGACTTGACCATACGGTCCAGCCATATACTGGGTTTTGACCGAGTCTTGTTGATTTCACTGCTCCCCCATTTGCTTGTAAGCCCCTTACTCCAGCTTGTAGGCGCCGCATCTTCACCTCCTCGACGGCCGGTTTCAACCACGACTTGCGAGAAGTTTCTTCACTATTTCATTGATAAAGTGGCGTCTGTCAGACAGAATACCAATTTTAAATCTAATGTTGACCTGCATGCTGCTCCTTCACATTCTGCTGTGTTTGAGCAATTTGAGCCGGTTTCTCTGTCATCTCTCACTGAGATGGTGCAACACATGAAACCTACCAACTGTCCTTTGGATATTGTTCCTGCTAAGGTGTTGAAAGAGGTCTTTAATTCTGTCGGGTGTCCTCGCTTTTATTAACACCTGTCTTAGTTTAGGGTCTGTCCCAGCTGCCTTCAAACACGCTGGGGTTAGGCCCCTCCTTAAAAAACCTAACCTCGACCGTTCAGTATTGTCCAATCATAGACCTGTCTCCCATCTGCCATTTTTTTCTAAGGTTTTGGAAAAGGTATGTTTTTATACAGCTACAGTCCTTTTTCGAAAATAACTCTGTTATTGAAAAATTCCAATCTGGTTTCAGACCACTACATAGCACTGAGTCAACACTGTTAAAGGTGCACAATGAAATCGCCTTAACTGTTGATGCTGGGAATCCTGCTGTGCTGGTGCTGTTGGACCTCACAGCTGCTTTTGATACGGTGGACTATGCAGTCCTTATCTCTCGCCTTAATCAATATGTAGGCATCTTGCACCATCAATCACAGACTGGCATAATCTGCCAAAAAGGGAAAGATTTTTCCACCACATTAATGTCCCTTAAAGACAGACTCATGGTTTAGCTCCCTCCCTCATACACATACTGTATGCACATACACATCAATGCAATTGCTCACTTGGTCCCAAATTCAACAAAGCCTCTTTTCTACTTTTATTTTAGTTGTATTTTCATGTTTCTTTTTACTGATTAAAGTTAAAAAATAAATAAATACAGATTAAAATAATGTGATGTGATGATGACATCACAATACATGAACATTCTAAATAAACTTTCCAGTATTTGACATCATTAAAGGATGATGATATCACTGTATTACATGAAAGAATATGAGTGAACATTCGAAATGGCATATGGACAACTAAATTTAAAAACGTTTTTAAAATTCTTCATCCAGTAGTAAAGATGTTTTTCATAGCTAGAAATTTGGAAACTCAGTTCAGTTTCATTACAATTTTATGAAATTTATTTTTTATTTTTTTTTAAATTAAAAAATAAATAAAACAGATTAAAACCAACCATATTCTTTAAATGAAGCATTATTTTGAAAAACAAATTAGTAGGTTGCAAATATTCAACTGAGTAGAGATTGTCTAGTGTTAGTGTATTGTAACAGCACACTTGAGGTGTCTACCCTAACTAGCCTAACGTTCAAATATGTGACATCATTAAAGGATGATGACATCACAATACATGAAAGAATATGTTTGAAGATTCTAAATAAACTTTCCAGAATGTGACATCATTGAAGGATGATGACATCACAATACATGAAAGAATATGTTTGAAGATTCTAAATAAACTTTCCAGAATGTGACATCATTGAAGGATAATGACATCACAATACATGAAAGAATATGTTTGAAGATTCTAAATAAACTTTCCAGAATGTGACATCATTGAAGGATGATGACTTCACTGTATTACATGAAAGAATATGAGTGAACATTCTAAATTTACTTTCCAGAATGTGACATCATTGAAGGATGATGACATCACAATTCATGAAAGAATATGAGTGAACATTCTAAATAAACTTTCCAGTATGTGACATCATTAAAGGATGATGACATCACAATACATGAAATAATATGTTTGAAGATTCTAAATAAACTTTCAAGAATGTGACATCATTGAAGGAAGATGACATCACAATACATGAAAGAATATGTTTGAAGATTCTAAATAAACTTTCCAGAATGTGACATCATTGAAGGATGATGACATCACTGTATTACATGAAAGAATATGAGTGATCATTCGAAATGGCATATTGACAACTAAATTTAAAAATGTATTTAAAATTCTTCATCCAGTAGTAAAGATGTTTTTCAAAGGTAGAAATTTGGAAATCAGTTCGGTTTCATTACAATTGTATGAGATTTTTTTTTTTTTATTTAAAGTTAAAAAATAAATAAATTCAGATTAAAACCAACCATATTCTTTAAATAAAGCATTATTTTGAAAAACAAATAAGTAAGTTGCAAATATTCAACTGAGTAGAGATTGTCAAGTGTGAGTGTATTGTAACATCACACTTGAGGTGTCTATCCTAACTAGCCTAACGTTCCAATATGTGACATCATTAAAGGATGATGACATCACAATTCATGAAAGAATATGTTTGAAGATTCTAAATAAACTTTCCAGAATGTGACATCATTGAAGGATGATGACATCACAATACATGAAAGAATATGAGTGAACATTCTAAATTAACTTTCCAATATGTGACATCATTGAAGGATGATGACATCATTCTATTACATGAAAGAATATGAGTGAACATTCTAAATTAACTTTCCAGAATGTGACATCATTGAAGGATGATGACATCACAATTCATGAAAGAATATGAGTGAACATTCTAAATAAACTTTCCAGAATGTGACACCATTGAAAGATGATGACATCACAATTCATGAAAGAATATGAGTGAACATTCTAAATAAACTTTCCAGTATGTGACATCATTAAAGGATGATGACATCACAATTCATGAAACAATATGAGTGAACATTCTAAATAAACTTTCCAGTATGTGACATCATTAAAGGATGATGACATCACAATACATGAAACAATATGAGTGAACATTCTAAATAAACTTTCCAGTATGTGACATCATTAAAGGATGATGACATCACAATACATGAAAGAATATGTTTGAAGATTCTAAATAAACTTTCCAGAATGTGACATCATTGAGGATGATGACATCACTGTATTACATGAAAGAATATGAGTGATCATTCGAAATGGCATATTGACAACAAAATTTAAAAATGTATTTAAATTTCTTCATCCAGTAGTAAAGATGTTTTTCAAAGGTAGAAATTTGGAAATCAGTTCAGTTTCATTACAATTTTATGAGATTTTTTTTTTTATTTAAAGTTAAAAAATAAATAAATTCAGATTAAAACCAACCATATTCTTTAAATAAAGCATTATTTTGAAAAACAAATAAGTAAGTTGCAAATATTCAACTGAGTAGAGATTGTCAAGTGTGAGTGTATTGTAACAGCACACTTGAGGTGTCTACCCTAACTAGCCTAACGTTCCAGTATGTGACATCATTAAAGGATGATGACATCACAATACATGAAAGAATATGTTTGAAGATTCTAAATAAACTCTCAAGAATGTGACATCATTGAAGGATGATGACATCACTGTATTACATGAAAGAATATGTTTGAAGATTCTAAATAAACTCTCAAGAATGTGACATCATTGAAGGATGATGACCACTGTATTACATGAAAGAATATGAGTGATCATTCGAAATGGCATATTGACAACAAAATTTAAAAACGTATTTAAAATTCTTCATCCAGTAGTAAAGATGTTTTTCAAAGGTAGAAATTTGGAAATCAGTTCGGTTTCATTACAATTTTATGAGATTTTTTTTTTTTTATTTAAAGTTAAAAAATAAATAAATTCAGATTAAAACCAACCATATTCTTTAAATAAAGCATTATTTTGAAAAACAAATAAGTTAGTTGTAAATATTCAACTAAGTAGAGATTGTCAAGTGTGAGTGTATTGTAAAAGCACACTTGAGGTGTCTACCCTAACTAGCCTAACGTTCCAGTATGTGACATCATTAAAGGATGATGACATCACTGTAATACATGAAAGAATATGCTAAAGGCACTGAACCCTGGGATTTTGCGTTGTTGGTACCGTCAGCCAGAGTGCTGTGTCTTGGAATGACGGCCCTTTCTCTGACTCATCCAACTCATACTTACCTGGCAGGGGACATACAATGATCAAGAAGGTTGTTCACCCAGGGCGAGGCTCAGCCATTGCACTCCGGTTGTGCTGACCCCTGTGAATTCCCCAAATGTGGGAATCTCAACTGCATAATTTCTGGTAGTGGGGGACTGCGTTCGCGCTCTCCCCTGATCATTATGTTGAAGAAAAATCAAAGGAGTCCTCGGCAGCGATAAACTTAAATTTGCTGCACAGCATGCTAATATCCAGCTTCCTAGTCAGGGCGATTGTGGCAATGTTCATTATGAGGCCTTTGGTTTCTTTGACAGTATGTTCAGAAAAGTGGAAGTGTTGCTGTGCAGCAGTGTCTGGTGTACGCTGTGTGTTGAGCAATGCCAGTTGCCCGTGATCCTGATGGCAGCGAGAAGTGGGCGTGGCCTGTGGGATGGGACCAAATTAATTGCGTGTACTCCTCTCCGAGGTTGTTCTTTTTTTGTGGAAGAAATGTGCTCTATCATTCTTCTATTGCTAGCATGCTTAGGTTTTAGGTTTTGTGCGTTTGCTGGGTTGTTTGCTTTCTCAGAGGCAGAAACAGCTTGCTAAGGTGAGCTAATGGTAAACGCACTGAACTCTGGGATTTTGTATTGTTGGTACAGTCAGCCAGAGTGCTGTGTCTGGGAATGACGGCCCTTTCTCTGACTCATCCAACTCATACTTACCTGGCAGGGGACATACAATGAACAAGAAGGTTGTTCAACCAGGGCGAGGCTCAACCATTGCACTCCGGTTGTGCTGACCCCTGTGAATTCCCCAAATGTGGGAATCTCAACTGCATAATTTCTGGTAGTGGGGGACTGCGTTCGCGCTCTCCCCTGATCATTATGTTGAAGAAAAATCAAAGGAGTCCTCGGCAGCGATAAACCTAAATGTGCTGGGCAGCATGCTAATATTCAGCTTCCTAGTCAGGGCGATTGTGGCAATGTTCATTATGAGGCCTTTGGTTTCTTTTGCAGTATGTTCAGAAAAGTGGAAGTGTTGCTGTGCAGCAGTGTCTGGTGTACGCTGTGAAGCTGTGTGTTGAGCAATGCCAGTTGCCCGTGATCCTGATGGCAGCGAGAAGTGGGCGTGGCCTGTGGGATGGGACCAAATTAATTGCGTGTACTCCTCTCCGAGGTTGTTCTTTTTTTGTGGAAGAAATGTGCTCTAAACATTCTTCTATTGCTAGCATGCTTAGGCTTGAGGTTTTGTGCGTTTGCTGGGTTGTTTGCTTTCTCAGAGGCAGAAACAGCTTGCTAAGGTGAGCTAATGCTAAAGGCACTGAACTCTGGGATTTTGCATTGTTGGTACCGGCAGCCAGAGTGCTGTGTCTGGGAATGACTGCCCTTTCTCTGACTCATCCAACTCATACTTACCTGGCAGGGGAGATACACTGATCAAGAAGGTTGTTCACCCAGGGCGAGGCTCAGCCATTGCACTCCGGTTGTGCTGACCGCTGTGAATTCCCCAAATGTGGGAATCTCAACTGTATAATTTCTGGTAGTGGGGGACTGCGTTCGCGCTCTCCCCTGATCATTATGTTGAAGAAAAATCAAAGGAGTCCTCGGCAGCGATAAACTTAAATGTGCTGGGCAGCATGCTAATATTCAGCTTCCTAGTCAGGGCGATTGTGGCAATGTTCATTTTGAGGCCTTTGGGGTCTTTTGCAGTATGTTCAGAAAAGTGGAAGTGTTGCTGTGCAGCAGAGTCTGGTGTTGGCTGTGAAGCTTTGTGTTGAGCAATGCCAGTTGCCCGTGATCCTGATGGCAGCGAGAAGTGGGCGTGGCCTTTGGGATGGGACCAAATTAATTGCGTGTACTCCTCTCCGAGGTTGTTCTTTCTTTGTGGAAGAAATGTGCTCTAAACATTCTTCTATTGCTAGCATGCTTAGGTTTGAGGTTTTGTGCGTTTGCTGGGTTGTTTGCTTTCTCAGAGGCAGAAACAGCTTGCTAAGGTGAGCTAATGCTAAACGCACTGAACTCTGGGATTTTGCATTGTTGGTACCGGCAGCCAGAGTGCTGTGTCTGGGAATGACTGCCCTTTCTCTGACTCATCCAACTCATACTTACCTGGCAGGGGAGATACAATAATCAAGAAGGTTGTTCACCCAGGGCGAGGCTCAACCATTGCACTCCGGTTGTGCTGACGCCTGTGAATTCCCCAAATGTGGGAATCTCAACTGCATAATTTCTGGTAGTGGGGGACTGCGTTCGCGCTCTCCCCTGATCATTATGTTAAAGAAAAAATCAAAGGAGTCCTCGGCAGCGATGGACTTAAATGTGCTGCGCAGCATGCTAATATCCAGCTTCCTAGTCAGGGCGATTGTGGCAATGTTCATTTTGAGGCCTTTGGTTTCTTTTGCAGTATGTTCAGAAAAGTGGAAGTGTTGCTGTGCAGCAGTGTCTGGTGTACGCTGTGAAGCTGTGTGTTGAGCAATGCCAGTTGCCCGTGATCCTGATGGCAGCGAGAAGTGGGCGTGGCCTGTGGGATGGGACCAAATTAATTGCGTGTACTCCTCTCCGAGGTTGTTCTTTTTTTGTGGAAGAAATGTGCTCTAAACATTCTTCTAGTGCTAGCATGCTTAGGTTTGAGGTTTTGTGCGTTTGCTGGGTTGTTTGCTTTCTCAGAGGCAGAAACAGCTTGCTAAGGTGAGCTTATGCTAAACGCACTGAACTCTGGGATTTTGCATTGTTGGTACCGTCAGCCAGAGTGCTGTGTCTGGGAATGACGGCCCTTTCTCTGACTCATCCAACTCATACTTACCTGGCAGGGGAGATACAATGATGAAGAAGGTTGTTCACCCAGGGCGAGGCTCAACCATTGCACTCCGGTTGTGCTGACCCCTGTGAATTCCCCAAATGTGGGAATCTCAACTGCATAATTTCTGGTAGTGGGGGACTGCGTTCGCGCTCTCCCCTGATCATTATGTTAAAGAAAAAATCAAAGGAGTCCTCGGCAGCGATGGACTTAAATGTGCTGCGCAGCATGCTAATATCCAGCTTCCTAGTCAGGGCGATTGTGGCAATGTTCATTTTGAGGCCTTTGGTTTCTTTTGCAGTATGTTCAGAAAAGTGGAAGTGTTGCTGTGCAGCAGTGTCTGGTGTTGGTTGTGACGCTGTGTGTTGAGCAATGCCAGTCGCCCGTGATCCTGATGGCAGCGAGAAGTGGGCGTGGCCTTTGGGATGGGACCAAATTAATTGCGTGTACTCCTCTCAGAGGTTGTTCTTTCTTTGTGGAAGAAATGTGCTCTATCATTCTTCTATTGCTAGCATGCTTAGGTTTTAGTTTTTTTGCGTTTGCTGGGTTGTGTTTGCTTTCTCAGAGGCAGAAACAGCTTGCCAAGGTGAGCTAATGCTAAAGGCACTGAACCCTGGGATTTTGCGTTGTTGGTACTGTCAGCCAGAGTGCTGTGTCTTGGAATGACGGCCCTTTCTCTGACTCATCCAACTCATACTTACCTGGCAAGGGACATACAATGATCAAGAAGGTTGTTCACCCAGGGCGAGGCTCAACCATTGCACTCCGGTTGTGCTGACTCCTGTGAATTCCCCAAATGTGGGAATCTCAACTGCATAATTTCTGGTAGTGGGGGACTGCGTTCGCGCTCTCCCTTGATCATTATGTTAAAGAAAAAATCAAAGGAGTCCTCGGCAGCGATGGAGTTAAATGTGCTGCGCAGCATGCTAATATCCAGCTTCCTAGTCAGGGCGATTGTGGCAATGTTCATTTTGAGGCCTTTGGTTTCTTTTGCAGTATGTTCAGAAAAGTGGAAGTGTTGCTGTGCAGCAGTGTCTGGTGTTGGTTGTGACGCTGTGTGTTGAGCAATGCCAGTCGCCCGTGATCCTGATGGCAGCGAGAAGTGGGCGTGGCCTTTGGGATGGGACCAAATTAATTGCGTGTACTCCTCTCCGAGGTTGTTCTTTCTTTGTGGAAGAAATGTGCTCTAAACATTCTTCTATTGCTAGCATGCTTAGGTTTGAGGTTTTGTGCGTTTGCTGGGTTGTTTTCTTTCTCAGAGGCAGAAACAGCTTGCTAAGGTGAGCTAATGCTAAACGCACTGAACTCTGGGATTTTGCATTGTTGGTACCGGCAGCCAGAGTGCTGTGGGTGCTTCTCAATGCCACATTTTTCGCCTCCTCGACCCCTCGATCCGCGATCCTCCGGCTGTGACCCGGAAATCGATCTCA
Source organism: Sebastolobus alascanus (assembly GCA_916701645.2). Lineage (NCBI taxonomy): Eukaryota > Metazoa > Chordata > Actinopteri > Perciformes > Sebastidae > Sebastolobus > Sebastolobus alascanus. The sequence goes on along the minus strand of CAKAOJ020000628.1, from coordinate 8,780 downwards.
GCCCTCCATCTTGAAGGACGTCCCAATTCCTAAAATGCGTCTTGAGGAGCGAGGATCGAGGAGCGAGGAGACTTGCCGGAGGAGCTATGAGCGAGGATACACCAGTGTATCCTCCAGTGTATCCTCCACGGAAGTTGTTTACCGACCGACACGCCCCCTTATTGGATATCGTTTATTGATTGGACACTGCGCCGATCGGACTGATCTGATACATGTCAACATCACTGGAGTTTTATACCGGAGTGAAGACAGATCACAGATTAAAAGTTTTATAGTTTAGTTGTCTTCTGATTCACCGTCTAGTTATTATCAGTGTTTAATTATAGATGTGAACAACAAACAGAGCATGTTGATGGTAAAGTGTTCCAGCAGCAGAAGGAGCTGCAGTATCTCTGCTTCACACACCGCAGGTGAAGGAGTCTGACAATGAGAGGGGTTTATAATAGCTGACAATGAACGGACCTCAAACAACTTTCTTCATTTATTAGAAAGAGTTTTCTTTTCATGATCTGTTATTTCCCCCATTAACTTTTATTAAGGATACAGTTAAAATCAGAGAGAGAAGGAGGATCTGTCTTTTACACCTTTTACATCATTTATCCTCATTTCCATTCAGTCACATGTGAGGCTGATAATTCCTGAGCGTAGTGTTTGATAGGAGTCTTTATTAGTATTAGTACAGTTCAGACATAAACAGCTGTTAAAGCCGGCTGACAGCTGATCCAGCTGTGATCAGCTGCTGCTGTCATCAGAAACGGACGTCGCTTCACGTGACGCTTCAGAGGAAAGGACGTCTCATGTTTCTACAAACATATGTCCTCTCTTCCTCTCTCCTCGAGTCTCTTCCTTGCCTCCTCCGCTCGCATCTCTCGTGGGCGGGACTAAGACGCTCCTCGAGGAGTCGAGGAGAGGAATCGAGCCGTATAAAATGACAAATGAGAAAGGCCCTGTGTCTGGGAATGACTGCCCTTTCTCTGACTCATCCAACTCATACTTACCTGGCAGGCGAGATACAATAATCAAGAAGGTTGTTCACCCAGGGCGAGGCTCAACCATTGCACTCCGGTTGTTCTGACCCCTGTGAATTCCCCAAATGTGGGAATCTCAACTGCATAATTTCTGGTAGTGGGGGACTGCGTTCGCGCTCTCCCCTGATCATTATGTTGAAGAAAAATCAAAGGAGTCCTCGGCAGCGATAAACCTAAATGTGCTGGGTAGCATGCTAATATTCAGCTTCCTAGTCAGGGCGATTGTGGCAATGTTCATTATGAGGCCTTTGGTTTCTTTTGCAGTATGTTCAGAAAAGTGGAAGTGTTGCTGTGCAGCAGTGTCTGGTGTACGCTGTGAAGCTGTGTGTTGAGCAATGCCAGTTGCCCGTGATCCTGATGGCAGCGAGAAGTGGGCGTGGCCTGTGGGATGGGACCAAATTAATTGCGTGTACTCCTCTCCGAGGTTGTTCTTTTTTTGTGGAAGAAATGTGCTCTAAACATTCTTCTATTGCTAGCATGCTTAGGCTTGAGGTTTTGTGCGTTTGCTGGGTTGTTTGCTTTCTCAGAGGCAGAAACAGCTTGCTAAGGTGAGCTAATGCTAAACGCACTGAACTCTGGGATTTTGCATTGTTGGTACCGGCAGCCAGAGTGCTGTGTCTGGGAATGACTGCCCTTTCTCTGACTCATCCAACTCATACTTACCTGGCAGGGGAGATACAATAATCAAGAAGGTTGTTCACCCAGGGCGAGGCTCAACCATTGCACTCCGGTTGTGCTGACCCCTGTGAATTCCCCAAATGTGGGAATCTCAACTGCATAATTTCTGGTAGTGGGGGACTGCGTTCGCGCTCTCCCCTGATCATTATGTTGAAGAAAAATCAAAGGAGTCCTCGGCAGCGATAAACTTAAATGTGCTGGGCAGCATGCTAATATTCAGCTTCCTAGTCAGGGCGATTGTGGCAATGTTCATTTTGAGGCCTTTGGTTTCTTTTGCAGTATGTTCAGAAAAGTGGAAGTGTTGCTGTGCAGCAGTGTCTGGTGTACGCTGTGAAGCTGTGTGTTGAGCAATGCCAGTTGCCCGTGATCCTGATGGCAGCGAGAAGTGGGCGTGGCCTTTGGGATGGGACCAAATTAATTGCGTGTACTCCTCTCCGAGGTTGTTCTTTCTTTGTGGAAGAAATGTGCTCTATCATTCTTCTATTGCTAGCATGCTTAGGTTTTAGTTTTTTTGCGTTTGCTGGGTTGTGTTTGCTTTCTCAGAGGCAGAACCAGCTTGCCAAGTTGAGCTAATGCTAAAGGCACTGAACCCTGGGATTTTGCGTTGTTGGTACCGTCAGCCAGAGTGCTGTGTCTTGGAATGACGGCCCTTTCTCTGACTCATCCAACTCATACTTACCTGGCAGGGGACATACAATGATCAAGAAGGTTGTTCACCCAGGGCGAGGCTCAGCCATTGCACTCCGGTTGTGCTGACCCCTGTGAATTCCCCAAATGTGGGAATCTCAACTGCATAATTTCTGGTAGTGGGGGACTGCGTTCGCGCTCTCCCCTGATCATTATGTTGAAGAAAAATCAAAGGAGTCCTCGGCAGCGATAAACTTAAATGTGCTGGGCAGCATGCTAATATTCAGCTTCCTAGTCAGGGCGATTGTGGCAATGTTCATTTTGAGGCCTTTGGTTTCTTTTGCAGTATGTTCAGAAAAGTGGAAGTGTTGCTGTGCAGCAGTGTCTGGTGTACGCTGTGAAGCTGTGTGTTGAGCAATGCCAGTTGCCCGTGATCCTGATGGCAGCGAGAAGTGGGCGTGGCCTGTGGGATGGGACCAAATTAATTGCGTGTACTCCTCTCCGAGGTTGTTCTTTTTTTGTGGAAGAAATGTGCTCTAAACATTCTTCTATTGCTAGCATGCTTAGGTTTGAGGTTTTGTGCGTTTGCTGGGTTGTTTGCTTTCTCAGAGGCAGAAACAGCTTGCTAAGGTGAGCTAATGCTAAACGCACTGAACTCTGGGATTTTGCCTTGTTGGTACCGTCAGCCAGAGTGCTGTGTCTGGGAATGACGGCCCTTTCTCTGACTCATCCAACTCATACTTACCTGGCAGGGGAGATACAATGATCAAGAAGGTTGTTCACCCAGGGCGAGGCTCAACCATTGCACTCCGGTTGTGCTGACCCCTGTGAATTCCCCAAATGTGGGAATCTCAACTGCATAATTTCTGGTAGTGGGGGACTGCGTTCGCGCTCTCCCCTGATCATAATGTTGAAGAAAAATCAAAGGGGTCCCCGGCAGCGATAAACTTAAATGTGCTGGGCAGCATGCTAATATTCAGCTTCCTAGTCAGGGCGATTGTGGCAATGTTCATTTTGAGGCCTTTGGTTTCTTTTGCAGTATGTTCAGAAAAGTGGAAGTGTTGCTGTGCAGCAGTGTCTGGTGTACGCTGTGAAGCTGTGTGTTGAGCAATGCCAGTTGCCCGTGATCCTGATGGCAGCGAGAAGTGGGCGTGGCCTTTGGGATGGGACCAAATTAATTGCGTGTACTCCTCTCCGAGGTTGTTCTTTTTTTGTGGAAGAAATGTGCTCTAAACATTCTTCTATTGCTAGCATGCTTAGGTTTGAGGTTTTGTGCGTTTGCTGGGTTGTTTGCTTTCTCAGAGGCAGAAACAGCTTGCCAAGTTGAGCTAATGCTAAAGGCACTGAACCCTGGGATTTTGCGTTGTTGGTACCGTCAGCCAGAGTGCTGTGTCTTGGAATGACGGCCCTTTCTCTGACTCATCCAACTCATACTTACCTGGCAGGGGACATACAATGATCAAGAAGGTTGTTCACCCAGGGCGAGGCTCAACCATTGCACTCCGGTTGTGCTGACCCCTGTGAATTCCCCAAATGTGGGAATCTCAACTGCATAATTTCTGGTAGTGGGGGACTGCGTTCGCGCTCCCCCCTGATCATTATGTTGAAGAATAATCAAAGGAGTCCTCGGCAACGATAAACTTAAATGTGCTGGGCAGCATGCTAATATCCAGCTTCCTAGTCAGGGCGATTGTGGCAATGTTCATTTTGAGGCCTTTGGTTTCTTTTGCAGTATGTTCAGAAAAGTGGAAGTGTTGCTGTGCAGCAGTGTCTGGTGTACGCTGTGAAGCTGTGTGTTGAGCAATGCCAGTTGCCCGTGATCCTGATGGCAGCGAGAAGTGGGCGTGGCCTTTGGGATGGGACCAAATTAATTGCGTGTACTCCTCTCCGAGGTTGTTCTTTTTTTGTGGAAGAAATGTGCTCTAAACATTCTTCTATTGCTAGCATGCTTAGGTTTGAGGTTTTGTGCGTTTGCTGGGTTGTTTGCTTTCTCAGAGGCAGAAACAGCTTGCCAAGGTGAGCTAATGCTAAAGGCACTGAACTCTGGGATTTTGCATTGTTGGTACCGTCAGCCAGAGTGCTGTGTCTGGGAATGACGGCCCTTTCTCTGACTCATCCAACTCATACTTACCTGGCAGGGGAGATACAATGATCAAGAAGGTTGTTCACCCAGGGCGAGGCTCAACCATTGCACTCCGGTTGTGCTGACCCCTGTGAATTCCCCAAATGTGGGAATCTCAACTGCATAATTTCTGGTAGTGGGGGACTGCGTTCGCGCTCTCCCCTGATCATTATGTTGAAGAAAAATCAAAGGAGTCCTCGGCAGCGATAAACTTAAATGTGCTGGGCAGCATGCTAATATCAGCTTCCTAGTCAGGGCGATTGTGGCAATGTTCATTTTGAGGCCTTTGGTTTCTTTTGCAGTATGTTCAGAAAAGTGGAAGTGTTGCTGTGCAGCAGTGTCTGGTGTTGGCTGTGACGCTGTGTGTTGAGCAATGCCAGTCGCCCGTGATCCTGATGGCAGCGAGAAGTGGGCGTGGCCTTTGGGATGGGACCAAATTAATTGCGTGTACTCCTCTCAGAGGTTGTTCTTTCTTTGTGGAAGAAATGTGCTCTATCATTCTTCTATTGCTAGCATGCTTAGGTTTTAGTTTTTTTGCGTTTGCTGGGTTGTGTTTGCTTTCTCAGAGGCAGAAACAGCTTGCCAAGGTGAGCTAATGCTAAAGGCACTGAACCCTGGGATTTTGCGTTGTTGGTACTGTCAGCCAGAGTGCTGTGTCTTGGAATGACGGCCCTTTCTCTGACTCATCCAACTCATACTTACCTGGCAAGGGACATACAATGATCAAGAAGGTTGTTCACCCAGGGCGAGGCTCAACCATTGCACTCCGGTTGTGCTGACCCCTGTGAATTCCCCAAATGTGGGAATCTCAACTGCATAATTTCTGGTAGTGGGGGACTGCGTTCGCGCTCTCCCCTGATCATTATGTTGAAGAAAAATCAAAGGAGTCCCCGGCAGCGATAAACTTAAATGTGCTGGGCAGCATGCTAATATTCAGCTTCCTAGTCAGGGCGATTGTGGCAATGTTCATTTTGAGGCCTTTGGTTTCTTTTGCAGTATGTTCAGAAAAGTGGAAGTGTTGCTGTGCAGCAGTGTCTGGTGTTGGCTGTGAAGCTGTGTGTTGAGCAATGCCAGTTGCCCGTGATCCTGATGGCAGCGAGAAGTGGGCGTGGCCTTTGGGATGGGACCAAATTAATTGCGTGTACTCCTCTCAGAGGTTGTTCTTTCTTTGTGGAAGAAATGTGCTCTATCATTCTTCTATTGCTAGCATGCTTAGGTTTTAGTTTTTTTGCGTTTGCTGGGTTGTGTTTGCTTTCTCAGAGGCAGAAACAGCTTGCCAAGGTGAGCTAATGCTAAAGGCACTGAACCCTGGGATTTTGCGTTGTTGGTACTGTCAGCCAGAGTGCTGTGTCTTGGAATGACGGCCCTTTCTCTGACTCATCCAACTCATACTTACCTGGCAAGGGACATACAATGATCAAGAAGGTTGTTCACCCAGGGCGAGGCTCAACCATTGCACTCCGGTTGTGCTGACCCCTGTGAATTCCCCAAATGTGGGAATCTCAACTGCATAATTTCTGGTAGTGGGGGACTGCGTTCGCGCTCTCCCCTGATCATTATGTTGAAGAAAAATCAAAGGAGTCCCCGGCAGCGATAAACTTAAATGTGCTGGGCAGCATGCTAATATTCAGCTTCCTAGTCAGGGCGATTATGGCAATGTTCATTTTGAGGCCTTTGGTTTCTTTTGCAGTATGTTCAGAAAAGTGGAAGTGTTGCTGTGCAGCAGTGTCTGGTGTACGCTGTGAAGCTGTGTGTTGAGCAATGCCAGTTGCCCGTGATCCTGATGGCAGCGAGAAGTGGGCGTGGCCTGTGGGATGGGACCAAATTAATTGCGTGTACTCCTCTCCGAGGTTGTTCTTTTTTTGTGGAAGAAATGTGCTCTAAACATTCTTCTATTGCTAGCATGCTTAGGCTTGAGGTTTTGTGCGTTTGCTGGGTTGTTTGCTTTCTCAGAGGCAGAAACAGCTTGCTAAGGTGAGCTAATGCTAAACGCACTGAACTCTGGGATTTTGCATTGTTGGTACCGGCAGCCAGAGTGCTGTGTCTGGGAATGACTGCCCTTTCTCTGACTCATCCAACTCATACTTACCTGGCAGGGGAGATACAATAATCAAGAAGGTTGTTCACCCAGGGCGAGGCTCAACCATTGCACTCCGGTTGTGCTGACCCCTGTGAATTCCCCAAATGTGGGAATCTCAACTGCATAATTTCTGGTAGTGGGGGACTGCGTTCGCGCTCTCCCCTGATCATTATGTTGAAGAAAAATCAAAGGAGTCCTCGGCAGCGATGGACTTAAATGTGCTGCGCAGCATGCTAATATCCAGCTTCCTAGTCAGGGCGATTGTGGCAATGTTCATTTTGAGGCCTTTGGGGTCTTTTGCAGTATGTTCAGAAAAGTGGAAGTGTTGCTGTGCAACAGAGTCTGGTGTTGGCTGTGAAGCTGTGTGTTGAGCAATGCCAGTTGCCCGTGATCCTGATGGCAGCGAGAAGTGGGCGTGGCCTTTGGGATGGGACCAAATTAATTGCGTGTACTCCTCTCCGAGGTTGTTCTTTCTTTGTGGAAGAAATGTGCTCTATCATTCTTCTATTGCTAGCATGCTTAGGTTTTAGTTTTTTTGCGTTTGCTGGGTTGTGTTTGCTTTCTCAGAGGCAGAACCAGCTTGCCAAGTTGAGCTAATGCTAAAGGCACTGAACCCTGGGATTTTGCGTTGTTGGTACCGTCAGCCAGAGTGCTGTGTCTTGGAATGACGGCCCTTTCTCTGACTCATCCAACTCATACTTACCTGGCAGGGGACATACAATGATCAAGAAGGTTGTTCACCCAGGGCGAGGCTCAGCCATTGCACTCCGGTTGTGCTGACCCCTGTGAATTCCCCAAATGTGGGAATCTCAACTGCATAATTTCTGGTAGTGGGGGACTGCGTTCGCGCTCTCCCCTGATCATTATGTTGAAGAAAAATCAAAGGAGTCCTCGGCAGCGATAAACTTAAATGTGCTGGGCAGCATGCTAATATTCAGCTTCCTAGTCAGGGCGATTGTGGCAATGTTCATTTTGAGGCCTTTGGTTTCTTTTGCAGTATGTTCAGAAAAGTGGAAGTGTTGCTGTGCAGCAGTGTCTGGTGTACGCTGTGAAGCTGTGTGTTGAGCAATGCCAGTTGCCCGTGATACTGATGGCAGCGAGAAGTGGGCGTGGCCTGTGTGATGGGACCAAATTAATTGCGTGTACTCCTCTCCGAGGTTGTTCTTTTTTTGTGGAAGAAATGTGCTCTAAACATTCTTCTATTGCTAGCATGCTTAGGCTTGAGGTTTTGTGCGTTTGCTGGGTTGTTTGCTTTCTCAGAGGCAGAAACAGCTTGCTAAGGTGAGCTAATGCTAAACGCACTGAACTCTGGGATTTTGCATTGTTGGTACCGTCAGCCAGAGTGCTGTGTCTGGGAATGACGGCCCTTTCTCTGACTCATCCAACTCATACTTACCTGGCAGGGGAGATACAATGATCAAGAAGGTTGTTCACCCAGGGCGAGGCTCAACCATTGCACTCCGGTTGTGCTGACCCCTGTGAATTCCCCAAATGTGGGAATCTCAACTGCATAATTTCTGGTAGTGGGGGACTGCGTTCGCGCTCTCCCCTGATCATTATGTTGAAGAAAAATCAAAGGAGTCCTCGGCAGCGATAAACTTAAATGTGCTGGGCAGCATGCTAATATCCAGCTTCCTAGTCAGGGCGATTGTGGCAATGTTCATTTTGAGGCCTTTGGGGTCTTTTGCAGTATGTTCAGAAAAGTGGAAGTGTTGCTGTGCAACAGAGTCTGGTGTTGGCTGTGAAGCTGTGTGTTGAGCAATGCCAGTTGCCCGTGATCCTGATGGCAGCGAGAAGTGGGCGTGGCCTTTGGGATGGGACCAAATTAATTGCGTGTACTCCTCTCCGAGGTTGTTCTTTCTTTGTGGAAGAAATGTGCTCTAAACATTCATTGCTAATGTTAGTTTGTTTTGCGTTTCTGGGTTTGTTGTTTAGGCAGCCAGCTTGCGGTGACCCTTCTCAGCACTAACCCTATTCGGGGTACTACAAGAGGTTGTCGGGAGGCCCCTTGCCATCCTTCTCCTGGAGGACAAATGGAAGGTTCCACGCTAATTGCTGGTGTGGACCTTGTCCCCAATTAATTAAGAAATTCAGGGGAGCGTGGCTTGCTGGAGAAATCAGGTCCCGGGCGATTAATTTTGGGCTGTTTTTCAGTTCAGAAAGGGATGTGCTGTAAAGAGCTTGGTTTTTGAGTTGTTAGAAAGTGAAGTGTTGCTGTGCAGCAGTGTGTGGTGAGCTGTGTGCT